>DWTW01003382.1:0-10060 GCA_018246275.1 Papilio slateri
ATTGGTCTTTGACGTTTGACAATGACAGCCCGATTGACGCGACACGACTCGGCTCACTCACGAACTAACACTGCGCGTGCATATTTAAATTAAAGAGATAATTCTCTTTACATACTTATTAATGGTATTCTTAATGGTGATACACACAAGGGTGTATACCGTATGCTTTGTATAGGTATATAAAAAGCACAGTGGAAAGAAGTAGCAATTGTTCTCTACTACCCCTTAAAGGGCCCACCGACTTCTTATTCTATTTACACCTCTATCCTACCTACTTCTAACCTCTACCTAATTCTACCCCCTACCTGCTTCTTCCTTCTACCTACTTCTACCCCCTACCAACTTCTACCCCTTACATATGTCTACCGACTACCTTCTTCCTTTACCTACTCGTACCCCCTACTTACTTCTACTCACTTGTTCTTCACCTCTCGACCTACTTCTACCCCCTACCTACTTCGACCACCACCTATTACTACCTCCACCGAATACTACCCCACACCTATCAATACCTCTCACCTGTTACTACCTCCTCACCTATTACTACACCCTATCTATGATTAGCACACCTAACCTAACTTTACCTACCTAAGTTTGTTTTAGAAAAAAATAGAACATAAAAATTAAATTGGATTTTTTTATGCACCCCGTCTACACCAATTGTGTTGAAAGACGTTAAAGCTGTTTCTCTACACGTCTGGTTGTTTAAAGACGTTATTTTTTAAAAAAAATATGACATTAAGTTTTGAGAAACTGAGGACAGCGTAGTCCGGTATTTGTGCGAATAGTTAAGTCACTGCTGCGATGCTGTTTTAAGTTACTCTGTCGTTTAATGTTCCTTCTCACCGCACAAAGTATGGAGAAAATTGTATTACTACAGAATTACCCTTAATATATAATACAAAAGTGATGCAGACATTCTAGAATTCCTTAAGTAGAAATTAACAATATAATCGCCTATAGCCTAATGGTTAAGAGTGCGGACTAAATCGGCGGGGAAAATGAGGTTCAGGGTTCAAATCCCGCCATTTGACTTTTGTCGTGAACCATATCCTAGCACAAGCTTCAGCTTAGTTGGTATGGCTAAAGACATTTTAGTAAATTAATTCGAAAATCTACTAATATTTAAAAAAAAAAACAAATGAATCATTTGTAAATATTTATTTAGTGCTGTAGGTAGAGACGTCGCTGTCGTACTGCACATCAGTAATAATACTACTATGTTTCAGAGATAAGATTGCGTATAAAGTGTTATACCATGTGTCCGTATGACACACTTACGCAACTATTTCCATGGTGTTAGGTTTCGTTATGGGCTGCATTAACATACACATATGATAAAACCAAACAAACATGTTCGTTTATAGTTCACACTTTAATACAAACAATGAGCAATATCAGAGTTACACTATCAACGAAAAAATAAATGTATAATTCTCGTAATTTACTGACCTTTAACACCCCAAATGTTACAAGGGCTCAGCTTTTTAACTCTCGCGAGACTAGTTTATTAAAGGTTGACTAGGATTTTGTTTTATATATTTCCTATTATTAATGGTGATGCAGATAATTTATATAATGACACGTACTATGATAATACGGTAATATGCATTACCACCAGCCAGGTGGGTCGATGTCATCGCTAGGGTGCAGGGCAGGATGTGGATTCGATTGGCGCAGAACCGGAAATAGTTTTATGACAGGGAAGATGCCTATGTCCAGCAGTCGATCGGTGAAGGCTGATGATGATGAATCAGATCTTAAAAACCCTGTGTGCGTACAGACACATCAGAGTAAACTCATCACAAACAAATATTTCCTTTTAATAATATTAAAATAGAAAACATCCTCATGATGCTTAGAATAGCTTATCCATAGCGGAAAAGTATTAAAGAAAGGAAGCTTGTAGCTATTTTGAAAAAGGAAAAAGTTATTTTATTTACACATTGTCGGCTGTATCTGTTGCGCTTTAACAAAAGCAACAAGATAACTAGTTTACCATATCAATAATAAGAAGTTAAACTCATTGCGTGCGTGAATGCATTAGAAGCACGGGGGCCACGTGAAGTCTCTCGCTTTCCGGCCGTCTCGCGGCACAATATTGGGGTTAACGGCGCCGTTTAATTGTTATGAAAGGTGAAACTGAGTCCAATCGCTATTGCTGATGTTTTCAACAATTAAATAAAAGAAAATTAATTAACAATTAGCACTTACATCTTAATCAGTTAGTCGAACTATAAGTTAATATTGGTTGTATGTGGTCTAGTACTTCACTTCTTTCAGTCTTTTTAACATTTCACTCTTTCAAACGAGCTTCTTGCTTAACTCGAAAATAAAACATAAAATAGCAACTCTGCAACTCATTTGCTTGTTGGGGATGTTTGTGGGTTGCGGTCACTTAACTGATGAACAACTTGCTCCTTTGCCACCCTCTTCCACAAAAAGCGAAGAGTGAATAAGTCGCTATATTGCCACATAAAATCTGATAATACTATGGTCAGTCACTGGTTTATATGTAACAAAAAATAGGATAGAATTAACAGAAAGATTATTTCACTTCTAGCCTGATATTTTGCTGTAACAACAATAAAACAGTTCTGATATTATGTAACGTATGCCTTGTTCGCTGTCACAATACTCGGAATAAATTCTGTATGATTAGAACATGCGTTGTATTAGTTTAAAGTTAATTATAAGGCGAATATAAGACTTATAAACGTATTACGTACTGTTAGATAACGCGGCGAGAAATACTGGTGCGTGTTTATGCTTGTCATAAAAGCTGACCGCCATTTTTTTTTAGATTTGTTTCTGTGCGCATTCCATTTTATATTGTTTTAAATGTGGTATACGGTCGTTGCTGGCCGGAAACGGGTACGGATATGTTATGGATTTTGTAGTACTTTTTTTGTCTATTTTAGTTCATATTAATTATTAGACATGAAAATAATCTTTGATATAATAAAGCCAACCTATATAATTAATGATCGTGGTGTACTCTCAATAAATCTTATAGCAAATGCCATCCGTGTAAACTATGTTTACAGTAGGACTTTTAAAGACCGAGACAAATATGAAGGTTAAAAGTTGAACTGTGGGTTGTTTAAAAATGGAAATTTTAAATCATCGATTAATCAAATTTGAAATCTTCGTTGAAGTAAATAGATTCTCGACATTCGTTCAAAATCTTTTTCGTTGCGCTTCTAAGAGCCCCTACGCACTGAGCGGATGGTGAAGCGGACGCGGAAAGCGGCTTTTCGCGATTGACACTGCAGATGATCACGCGTACAGTAGTATACAGGCGCGTTGTGCATGAACCGCAATCGCATCCGCGCAGTGCGTATAGCGAACGCGTGGACACCGCCGCACCGCGAGCATCCGCGGCGATTTGACAGCTGCCGCATCCGCTGCCGCCGTAGTGCGTATGAAAACAGTTTTTCATACAAATCTTAAAGTGCGGGGTCGCGGCTGATGGCATACGTGTCCGCATCCGCTCAGTGTGTAGGGAATCTAAGGAATATTAGTTTTAGCGTGAGTTTTGATGTATGTTAACTGTTAACAGTAATTAATCGTGTAAGATATACTTTCGAGTATATTTGTTAGTCGTTGGAGAATTTCTCTAGCGGGTAATTGTGAACTTACTTACATTTAATGCCTAGTTAAATTTACATTACATACCTATTTATGTAATTGATAGCTATGAAGTAATTCCGGAGTCGTGACAGGAATCAAAGATAGTCGTCGTTCGCTGGATGACGTAATAGCTGACCATTGTGTTATCAATGATAACGAAAATAATTATATTAACTTCATAGCTTATGGAGCAACAGCAACTCGATAAGGCATCACTTGAGCTTTGGTTTTCACTGTATAAGTAATTAAAAATAGGTATAATTTATGTTATCTTATGATTTGCATAAGATAACATAAATTATACAAGATATTTATTTTGCTATGAACATTTATGCTGAACTGCTGCTTTCAGTACAACACATTGTTTCCACTACTCTGTACTAGGCTCAGTACCTTTATTTACTGTAGTTTCATAATTTCAACGCTGTAATGTGTCCACGGTCTGTCCTTCGACATGTATTTGTTCATTCATTCATTTAGTTTTTGTAGTGTTGTATTGTATCTGTTTGTCTATTGTATCTACATCAACTGTGTATCAGTTGATGTAGGCGCTGCTATAATCGTTATAACACGTGCATGAGCTGACAGAAAACACCTAAATGTAGAAAATCTATACGAGCGGTTTAACCCATTTACTGTTCATTGAGTAATCCGTAGGAAAAGGGACCTCATCTAATAATCTCCACTTGCTATTCATGCTAAGTTCAACAAATAAAAACCTTTGCAATTAATAGATACATAGATTGGCGCTTGTGGGTTGTGGGTTTTCCGTTTGTCTCAATGTCAGTTCTTAGACGCTTAGTGTGTTATACAATTTTCTAGGAATCCAAATAAAAAGTAGGAAACGCAATTTAATCTTCGTTTGTTTTGTCTTGTGGATACGTAACAATTATAAAGCAAACAGTGCAAGTGTTATCCTATTGGTCAATCCTTTGTTGTCTATCCTCGCATTTCAATTGATATTTTGATCAATTACAAAACATATTACGGAGAAAGTGCTTATCAACCTGCCGTATTAAACAAACCACTTAAATTATAATTGTTAAAGTACAGTCAGGTTTCGACATAGCGATGATCAAATATCCGAGTTTACTCTTTATTACAATCGAAATTGTGTCTATTATGGCCTGCAGCTAAATTAATGTATGATTATCGATAAATGATAAATCTTTGTCGCTGCAGCCCGGTAACCCGCGGTTCATGATTATCTATCGGCCTGTAATATTATTATCTGTGTACACATTTGACATTAAAATCGAGCGTTTTACGGTTAAGGCGAATAACTCTTATTGGATTTTTATAGTGCAGATTGTATGCTTCCTGTCGGCTAGCAGATTTCACCATATGCATGGTGTATTTACTATTAAATTTTCTGAGCCTAAAAAACTTTATTCTTTGTTTATTAAAATTGAATAAATTGGAACTTTCTTCAATTGCAATGTTTTTCGTACACTGCTGGAAGTAGGGCCATATATCGCAACGAAGATCGGTTCCCTGACGTCTTCATCCAGTGGACTCCAGCAACCTTGGCAAATCATCGGTCCATTCTGTGCGAGGTCTACCTAACGCTGCGTCGACCTGTACGTAGCATACCAGAACATTTTGGCTCTATCGGCCATCCCTTCTGCGAGCAATATGTCAAGTTCATCTATTTTGTTTAAATTATTACAATAAAATTAGATTTTTATTGTAGTATGATTTTTATGTAAATTTCATTTCCGTCCCGTCGAATAAACCGAATTTCTTACGAGTTACACATTTCAAACAGACCTACATTTGCGGTATCTTTTTTTGTTTTTAGAAAGTGCTAGTAAGGTTTTGTATTAGACGATTTCCGTTGTTAAGAATATAATGTTATTGATACGAGATTTATATAATTATTTTGAATATGATATTAATTAGCGCTTCGCCTTAACACATTATCAGAATATGTATTTTATAATAATTCGTCAGTGGGTTGTCATTAACAGAAAATGCTTGCTATATCTATCAATAGGCAATTACGTCGCACACGTCCCTCGGTCACGGATTATACTATTATTTACGTAATTGCTGACGTAACACTACGTCCGTGTGTAGTCGCCCGCACTGATTAAATAAATACGATGATTAGTATTGCATATAAAATTGTTATTGTAATTAGTTTTTGTTGCCATTTCCTCGCGTTGTTCTTTTGTTTGTTTTGTGCGCCATGTTTGTACGAGATCATTGTCGGTACAGATGGTTATCCGTTGACCCGGCTCATTAATGTTTTGCGGCGTCTTTTTCGAGAAGTCGCAAGATTTTAGTCGTTGTTTCACGTACGTCAGTTAGACGTAAGATAAAAACCATTCGCATTTGGTTGTCTTTTTATGGGATCGAGGGTAATAAACGAGGACATAGTTCAACTTCGGGTTAGTGTTATTCGGGCTAACATCGGTCAATTTATTATCGATGAGAAAATGTGATGTAAGCACAAGCGAGAAATAAAATTCTTTATTTTATCCATTGTCTCAGCAGGAGGCCGCGGGAGTATGCTGTTCTTCTTTTATTTATTTACATGAAATATTAGCTGGGGCTAAGGATGTACTTCAACTCCAAACATGTGTTATAATTTGATTGTTTAATTTATTTCTATATTTTCCGATGTTAACCGTGAGTTTACACTGCCGAAAACATTCACCTAAAACATGTTGTCATCTCTTTTTTTTATAGGGAAAGAGAGAGATAACAACATGTTTTATGTAATGTCTTTTTAGCATTGTAAACTCGCGGTAAGAACAACTAAAAGTTGTAACAATACAATCACAGAAAGAAACTTTAAATACTTATGTAGTTAATTGTAAAACCTATTATCCACGTAAATAACAATATCACGAGAAATATAACTTAAGATAAAACCGTTAGACGTCACATAAAGATGTAAATTAATTGTAATCCATCATTTAAGACGAGACGTAAAATCTTAACTGTCAAAACATTTTAACCGGCTTTCAAAAGAGCAGGCAACATAATGTCTTTACGCCGTAACTTGTTACAACTCATTAATAATATATTAAATGTCGTTAAAGTGTTAACGTTCAGTGTGGTATATCCATAAATTGTTGAATTACAAATAGTTATTTGTTTAATCTTTCGTCAAAGGATAATTACAAGTTGCAAACAAACATGGTTATAAATCCTTGTAAATTAATTGCTGATAAAAAGTTTTTATTGGCTATGGCGCCTCTGTGGTTTACATTCTTAACTGATACTTAAGGTCGCGTGTGAAAAATTGAGATCATAAAATTATATAAAGTCAAATACAAACGCCCTGTCATTTGGCGGCGAGAGACGCCGAGTCCTTTTGCATGTTCTACCGTCTATACATACAGCAGTGTTCCTAATGTTTGGTGCAAATATTAGCAAACTATTTTTGCCGACCTTCAGTTCGTAAACCTAACCCTACTTTACATTTTTATGAATAATTTTTAACGTAGTGCACGCAAGTTTTAAAATTATAGAAAGGATGATAAAGAAGGTAACATGCAATTCATATAATGTAACATATAACTGGAGACTGGCACTAACGGTCAATAATGGATGGTCTCTATAGTTCACCTCGTTAATCATTTAATGTGTCTTTTCACACTTGTCTATGGGCCACTATTACACTTTATTTGGAAGCTAACTACAAATAAAGAAAAATATTATGGATTTATATCACTACATTGTGTATAATAGCGAATTTTCTTCTAATTGTGGTTCCAAATTAGGTAACAGGTGGTGATCTTTTTTCGTAGAAACGTAATCTATAATAGAATAAATAAATTGAACTTAATTTTGAAAATTTTTATTCAAAACAGTGCGGACGCAAAAACTTTGCCGATGTCTACTCCTCCCTATCCGGTGACCGCGACCCGCGTTCGCATGGCCGCGCTCGCCAAGTAAGCGGCAAATTTCTGGTTAGTTATAAATACCTAAAAATAATTAATAACCTTAGCAACAGCCTTACTATCCTCTAAGGGGATGGTGTTAGAATATATATTTTAACTAATCACTTATGACAACTAATGACATCATTAAGTTTTCCATAAAATAGGCGCGAAAGGCATTAAATAAGAGTTGAAATGTTTATGGATAAATTAAAAAAAAATACAAACGAATTGAGAACCTCCTTTTTTTGAAAGTCAGTTAAAAAGTGGTGAAACTTTGGACGCCAACATATTTCATGTTAACGTTATAGACCAAATTACGCTTCGGTGTAAGAGACGGTCAAATTTTCGGTAATCATAATGGGTTACCGATCAACAGCGGGTTAGTTATTTCGTAGAGATGTATTTGCGGTGTTTAATGTTTGATGTTTTTTGTTGTTTAAACAATTAGGATGTTACGTGGCACCAATTACTATTGTTGATTCACGTTCTATTGCTGATTGATTTGTTTTTGGCAATTCGCTCAACAATTTAGATCAAGTTTCTATAAGAGATGTAATAGATTACACGCTGCAGCATCATTTATTATCAATTGCCATGTTTTAGTTTCCTTGTTACCAGATGACACAGAAAAAGTGACGGCAGAGCAGTGGGTTACGTTTACGAAAATATGTAACATTATTATCTCCGTTTAGGTTTATATAATACTAGCGGCCCGCCCCGGCTTCGCACGGCTATTAAAAAAAATGAAGCCAGGGCGGGCCGCTAGTTTTGACATAAAAATATAGTTATTGTGACATAACTGTAATAGACACAAGGTATCTCGGACTTTTTTTGTAGATTTTCACACGTTGGTTTACATTATCGAAGTTTACATACGGATCCCTAACTTTTTGAAAATTTTCTGTCGCCTATGTTCATCAGGGATAATGTAGGATTCTAATGGTGAAAGAATTTTTCAATTCGATTAGTTTAGAATCAAATCTTTCCTCTTTATAATATTATTTTAGACGTATAGAACATAATAATATAGAACGCATTGGCTTAGGATTCACTTTGATATCGACGTCAAAGATTGTCAAAGAAAAAAAAATGATGACGTAAAAATATCGTGAAGAACTCTAGATCTGCCAGAAAGAGGCTGAAAATACATTACGGTCTCGGTAGTTATTAGAAATTCGATCATTGACTACTTGGTATGTTGTCCGTTCCGAAAAAGAATACCTAATAGAGTTTTGTTTAAGTCTTGTTAAAAAGTAATAAATATGACGATTTGATCATTATTGCCGAGTATTTTATCATTTCAGTGATGGATATAGGCCTTTTTGGAGAACCAAAGGTAAACTTCTGTATTGATAGGCCTGTATCTAGCAGTCGATTTGTGAAAATTGATGGCTGAATTTATTTTTGAAGATACATAATACATTTATTTTTGCGCATCTTGATACTAAACTTACAGCTACTTGTTATACTATTAGATTCTAATGTAGTGATATACCAAGTAAGCTAAACATTTTTCTATACTCGCGTGAAACACTTGCTGCCCGTGGGGCTATAAAATGTGGCAATAGGATAGCGCCTACGTCCCGCGCGCTCACTGTCACACTCTGTCACACAAAGGATTGGTTCTTATTATAATATACACCACCATTTCCGCGCCGTTTTTACAAGGTAATCGGTCTATCTGGTTTCTACGGCCCTTTTGGACACCCTAAATTCTTTCTTTACATAATATTTATTAACCAATGATCCATTAATTCTCTATTTTGAAAGGTAAAGGTATGTGTCGATTATATTCGTATGCATGTTAATTAATAATATTGCAACATTTATTCGAGTTGCAGTCGCTTGCAACGTTAAGCACAAAAGCTTGAAATGGAAACAATGCAATAAATGTAATCAATGCTTACTTCATAATTAATATATGACACAGCCTAATTATATTGAGCTTGCCAAACTTTATACCCTACATTTGCTCTACTGACTTTTTTAAAATACGTATTGATAAATTAGCTACACTGGAAGTGTTATGAATATGAGAAATGTCTTAATTACTATCGCACGCAAAGAGCGAATTATGTGTAGTACGTATTATATCATCGTAATTTGCAATATAAATTATATTTGCAACACCTCAAATATTAGACAAATGAAATTCTTTTTTTTAAGGCATATGGTGCCAAACGAGCAAACGGTTCACGTGACGTAATAAGTGACCGCTACCCATAGACATCCGCAACAAGCAAAGGAGTTGCAGATGCGTTGCCTTGTTTATACGGACAGAGGAGGAGATAGAATAGGGAGGGAAAAGAAAAGAATATTTCCTTAACCTATTCATCCCAACCCCGTCCAATCCTCTTCCCCTTCCCATCCTATCCTTATTGGGAAAGGATGAGAAAGAGAAGACGACTGAAATTGGTCGTCCGGCAACTCACTCACCAGACGAAACGCAGAAGCATGCTGTCTGATGTGAGGTCGTGGTATTGCACCGGTCGAGCCGGCCCATTCGTGCAACAGATGTTGTTGTTGCGGGC
>DWTW01003383.1:0-10060 GCA_018246275.1 Papilio slateri
AAACGAGCAGCGGGAACAACTAAGTGATCATCGTCGCCCATGGACATCTGCAACACCAGAGGAACTGCGGATGCGTTCCCGGCCTTAGACTAAAAGGAATATGATGGAATTGCGACCACTGGGCGATCTTTAGTAAATCTATGATTGTGGGTATGCTAACATCGAACCATATCACTAATTCCTTGGTAGTTTGACACCGATCAGCTTCTACCACCGCATTCAATTCATCGTTATTTACCTTAGTATGTGGTGTTCCTCGGGGTTCATTTTTCAAGTCGACGTTTCCACTACGCGAATGCGAGCTGTTTCTGCTGCGTGAGTACCACGCCGGAACTCGTATTAAAAAATTACTTTAATTTCAATATATCTGTTTTCACTTTTAAAGCATAATGAAAAAAATTGAAAGTCAAACAATTGAATGTTGTACAATTTTTAAATTTAGAAGGTTTTAGTTGTCATATGAAAAAAGTTTCATCCCGGAACACTCACACCAAGCAAAATTTTAATTCAAATTAGTCAGTACGTTAAAACGGCAATTTTATATTTAAACCTCTATTGTAATTTCCATTGCAACAAATTTCCATGTTGTTTTTATTTGCATAATGATCTTCCAAATTATTATATATCACATTACCCTTAGTCTTAAACTTTATGTCTCATTTCTTGGTATTTCATTCATCGAACCAAACGCGTGATGGAGAAATACTTGTTTATCAAAGAAGATATATACAGTACTATTGTGGCAATTGGCGATTGCGTTTGTTTTGCTCGTTCAAAAATTTCCGCCGTAATCCTTCCAGACTTTGAGTGAGTCACATACGAAGGCAGCGCGCGGCGCTCGGCGGGCCCGTTCTATTCGCCAACCATTCGCCCACCCAGTGCCGCTCGATACGCCATGTGAGTGACTGTGTAGTTTTTACGGAGTTAGCTTACAAAATAATTAATGTTATGGCGGCCGGTTTCGTTGGTTCCACGAAAAATTTCCCATTTTCATTCGACGTGGACGTAGAAGAGGATGGCGAACCTGGACGCAGCACCCCACACCTGAGCAAGCGTGTAGGTTAGTTCTTGTTTGTTTACTTCATTACGACTTTTCAGTGAGTACTTCATAAACATTTGACGCATGATCAATTAAAATTATGTTTTCATGAAAAATATTTTTATTCCTTTAGTATTTATTAATTTAATTACAATTCTATATTCTTTAATATATTATGTTTAGATATTCTCAAGGCATATATGTATATAATTAAATAAATCGCAAAAACACAGCTAACTTTTTTATTTATATTTGTAGGGTATAAACAAATTATTTTTTATATGTTATTTGTCATTAATTACGATATTATTTAAAGTCACTATTAATATTATTCCAATCATCTGTTATAGCTATGGCATTAGATGTAATTGCTTCAGAATCTTTTTTAATTTACTTTAAGATACATTTACTAAAAAAACTTGATATTTTTCTAAAAAAGTGCTGTGAAAATTTGATGTATCCCCATATACTACAAGGTGGTAATCGCAGAGCCATGGTTTGGAATGAGAGGGGAAAGGGCTATCAGTAATTAAATTGAAATGGCAAAAAAATACGTGGGTACTAAATGCGACAGCATCGTAACTACAGGCTTGTTTGTAGTTAATTTATCTCTTATCATGTATGTATAATCTAAAAATCTAATGAGCTGAATGAAAAGTGCGTAGATTTGTGTCTACATTGAATAAAAAAAATCTCGTGTTTTCGTTATATTACACTTTCGTAACATTTGTTACAGGAACAAAACGTTTGTTACAGTTTCGTAACATCCCGTTTAAATTATTGGACTAACAACTTTTATCCTCTTGTAGCTCAAGTGTGAATGAGAATGAAACAAGTAGTTAATTTAAAACACCAAAAAAAAACGACTAACGACGACTGTTTTTCATCCCATCAAAATTACATATGACATTCCGGGAGGAATATCTAATGACACCTCACTGTTCAAAATTGGCCAAGCTGTTAACCTAAAGGACCTACATGTGCCTCTATGACCTACATGACCTACACGTACCTCTATATATGCTCGTGAAAAACACTACCATCTTTCTGCGCCAGTCTTTTATAAATATATTTGATTGAAATACAATCACAAATCGAATGTGTTTTGAATCCAGCCTCAGTACGCTGTAATCAAAGCGCTTCCACTATTGGTACTGTAGGTCGTGAGCTCCGATGACGGATACTGAGACGGCAGATCACAATTTGCTTGTAATTGAATCTTCATTGTTCGCAATTTATGACATTTTAACGCTTTCATTGTTTTCATTGTCATTGTCTCATTAAAAACAGGAACTTTTTTTTATGAACATTTTCTTTTTAATAGAGACATGAGTAAGTTTGAGGGGCATACTAAAAGCAATTCCTAATTGAAATGCTCCCCACTGTAAGTTCACGGAATTAGATAATCGAAGCCAATTTCAACTCGGTACCTTTGGTATGAGTTTTAATGTAGCTTTTCCTTGGTGTATTATTCCACATAACCCTAAAAAAACATGAAGTTGTAGGGTTTTAAGGGTTGTTTGTATATAGTTGGCCGCCGATTTTATAGAGAAATATAACATCTATAGAAATCATCATTAATTAGATATCCCTAGGTACTCTGCGTGTAGGATAGCAATGGCTAACTTAACTCGAAGCTAACTACAATACATCCTGCTCCGTTCGTCACGACAGCAATCGATTCTAATACGTCACCAGCCGAGAGATATAGTGATAGAAGTTATCAATGAGGCGCCTGGCGACAGGCCTGCGCCAAATTATCATACGATAGATAACACTATTGTCAGATAAAATTTCGGTATCAAAAAGTAACTTTGAAGTAGATTCTTGTGTCGTCACTTTCATATCGCGTAATCTAAATACAGATATTAACAGTGGTAGAGCCCGCAACAACATCTGTTGCACTGCCGGGCTGGCTCGACCGGTGAAATACCACGACCTCACGGAAGACAGGCGTGAAGTCTTTCTGCATTTCGGCTGATGAGTGAGGTTCCGGAGGCCTAAATACTAGTCCCTTTCCCCTTCCTATTCTTTTCTAATAAGAAAAGGATGGGAAGGGAAAGAGGAATTACAGGGGTAGATAGAAAGGGGAAATATTCTTTTTTTTTATTTATTGCTCTGTCCAGTAAAGGTAGGTAACGCATCTGCAATTCATTAGTTTGTTGCAGATGCCTATGGGTAGCGATCACTTATTATCAGGTGTACCGCTAGCTCGTTTGCCACCTTTTTTATAAAAAAGGTATTGATGGACAATGTTATATTAACCACCATCCCAGTTTCTCTCAGGCAGTATAGACTCCCAACATTTTTTCTCTCGTAATGTCGAACCAGCCTATAACGTCTACCAATTTCCACAAAATTTGATCACATCGTATTGGTGAAAACCATATGAAAATCCGTTTTGTAGCTTTTGAGTTTATAGGGTTCAAAAAGACGCGGCGATGGAAAGTTATTTCACAATATGTAGTAAACGGTGACGTCATATGGAATCCACAGATAATGCCAGGTGGACGATTATAAATACATGATATATAGACTTATTTAAAAGGGAACTCGCGGCTGCGGGAATCTAATGAATAAGGGCATTCAGTCCTTACGGCGACCCATGAGAGAGACCTATGGCAAGCAGTGGCCGTTTGCCTATGATGATAAAAAAGGAAGACCTGATGGCGTTGGGATCTATCGTCTGATACGGTGTGACGTTATGCATACGCAACGTTTGTCTCCCTTCTTATTTTATAGATCAGTTTCGACTTAAGAAATATTATTTGAATTCTATTATTTACGTTTAATGATTATAACTTTTTCTCATTTAAACACCATTAAGGCGACTCGGGCATGTTAAAAGGATGATTGAAACAAAAATAATTATGTAAAAGCGTTGGCGAGCCTTCAATTCTGCTATTTTAATTGTGTCATAATGCCCCAAAGTTAAATTCTGAGAATACTAAATCAACAATTGTAAAAATCAAAAGCAAGGGCTATTTTTTGCCAGAGTCTGATTATCATAACGATAATCAGATTCTGGCAAAAAAATAAATCAACAATGGATAGTCGGGTGAAACTTATTCCTAACAGTTCTCATCTTTTCTTCACAATAGTTTCGCCTTGACCTAGTCTTGTTCTTTGAGCCCGGAGTTTACACTCTGAAATAAGAAATATAAAACACTAGGTACAATAAAAGATTGTATTGTAGATTAAGGGCTTTGTAGCTTGTGCCCCGATCTCTTTGTTTTTTTTTTAAACAAAAATGATTTAAGAAGAAATACATGTGAATGTACAGTAACCTCAAAAAGGTAAACAGAGAATGGTAAGGGCGGCCTTGTACTCACTGAGCACTTAATACCGTATGCGGTAGGATGTGACCTACTTGACCTGCCATAAACTGAATGTAAGTCTTAACAAACGAATCATGCACGTATTTAATGGTAATAGGTAATATTTTGTTCGCAAAAGCCATCTGCGAATCGAACAGTCGTCCTGTGTTATGACAAGCCAGCTTCTGGATCTACTATTCGATTTATGTTACATACGCTCGTATCTCAATTCTCATTTTCTCATTCTGAATTAGATTGGTTCAAAATAAAGTACGGGAGAATTCCATGAACACGGAAGAGGGCGCTGGTTCTACAGGAATGGCAAATTAGCGCGGGATTATTATAACGCAGAAGAAATGAATTCCAGTCAGCGATACGTAGTGCACAGTACAGTACAGTGGCGAGCCTGACGAGAAGGGATGCGACCAACCAATGACGATCCTCGTGACATTTGACTATCTCCGCAACTTTTTAACAAAAGACAAACCGACTTAAAAAAAAAAAACAAATATGCACTAAAAAGTACAAGATCATTTTACGCAATTAGAAATAAGAGTAATTTTACAAAATGAAATATAAAAATAAATTTTAAATTTCGGAGTTCTCCTCCAGAACCTCCTTTCCTTCCTTTTTGAAATTGGTTAAAATCTAGGAGTTAACGGCAATTTCCGCAGGACTACGGCTTTGTCTAATCAAAATGCGAAGTGATTAGGATTAAGAAAGAAATAACAAGAGTACGACTTCCGTGTCGATGAAGGTCTCCTGACTTTCCTCTATCAGGTGTACACCGATATTTGGTTCGAGTCCATTTTAAAAATTGGCCACAACGGCTCATTTTGTGCCTCAATGCCACGACGGCCGTAAGTTGAATGTCTCGTGTATTATACAAACAGTGCTAAGTATTCAACAAATATTTATAGCTGGTTAGGTCGTTATCACGGACCGTGGATAATACGCGCTAATCTGCGCCAAGAGCTAGAGTGACACTGTGACTGGTCAGGATATCAGGACAAATAATACAAGTTTTGGGAATATACAAGTGAAATTAAATAAGGCTTTTATTAAATAAAACACGAAAACGACCTCGCTCATATCAGCTTTCCAACAGAAAAAAATGCATCGATATCGGTTGATTTGTTAAGTAACTACGCTGTAGACAGAAGGTGCGATGATAATCGCCTTGGCCGATGTGTTTTGGCGCAATAGGCCTTACCGAGTCTCCTATTAATCTCATATGATCCCAGGTAAAGTGGGCGACAGCAGGCGGGATTATTATTACTCATTACCAAACATTAATACCTGTCCGAATGTCATCTATAATAAACTGAGCACGTTCCAGTTATAACGCAAGATGGCAGGTTAATTATGATAAATGGCGGCTTGACTATGACTTCTTGTCCTGTACAAGCGATCATTCTTATCCCACAAGACGAATGAATTCTTGAAGTTAATTTTATAGTAGTTTGTTCCTCTAAGACATTCAAGTGAAAATAGATATACCTATTTAGAGAATTTAAGACAATTTAACGTCCTTTATTTACGGATGACGAATTCTGTTTGTTCTGAATGCTGTCCTGTTCACAGATGTCCTAATGACCTTGAAATTATGCAGCGCAGAAGCGTACCACTACCTCCACCTAAGTACATTGTATATCGAGCATGTTATGGGTTAAGATCAAGTGACATTTGTAGCTAGTTTGTCTTGCACTTCAGCAAAAATGGCAAATCCACGTAATTTTAATTTCATACACACCGGTGTCCGCAACAGATGAATCACTGACGTTCTGTGATTGTTCGAGACACAAAAGCACACCGTGTTGTGCCGGCGCCAGCGCGCAGCTCAGTCGATGCCCAAACATTACACCAACTGGTCTATTAACGTCGAGAAAAGTTATACAAAATTTGTGTAAGGAAAACTTTTGTGCGCGCGAATTGTTATTGACAGCAATATTGGCGGGAGTGGGTTGTAAATGCGAGTCCCCCGTTACGTTTAGAAATTGAAACGTCTGTGTTTGTTAGAAAAACCAGTATCTTTTGTAGGATAGGTAAGTTTTGTTTGTTTGCAAACATAAGTATCACAAACAGATTCGATTCCGTCGAAATGTGTTCAATTTATTTTACGTAATATACCGCATCATAAATATTAGATGAACTATTAATTTGGTCTATTAATTGTGAATCTCATCGTATGGCATAGGAGTCCGAAAGGAGAGTTTACTTAAGGCGTGTAACTATGAAGTTTTATTAAAATAAAATAGATCCAATGAACTTTGCCATTAAGTTGAAATTCCGTTGATACGTGCGCTCTAGTTTTTTCAGTGGCGACCCGCTCAACAACTATATTTATTTCGGTACGTTCGGCTCACGTTCGAGAGAAAACGCAAGTCGCTTTTCAGTCGTCAAGGTCGGCCATTTTGTAGTCGGTAATTTATTGTATTGTGATAACAAAATCACGTGGTTTGACGTGCTTGAATTATGGTATATCTTTACCATTGCTACTTATTCAATAATTAACAATACACTAAACATGAAGTTATTGTCCTTATTTTTATGGATAACTAATTTGAATAGCGCGAATCTCACTTTCCGTAACAGTTTATTTCGGTAAACATTCTCCGTAGTTAGCTGTTTGATATTTAACCTTCTAATTATTATGAATTTGCAAAATCACCTTTGAAAAAAGAATCTTGCGAGGAAGCATAATTTTCTTTTTAATTCTTTTTTTTTGCTGTTTAATTCTATTAATGTGTAACTATGGTAATATAATGTTTTTTTTTTAAATCCACTTCCTTAGTGACCTTGCCATTGTCCATTCTAGTACTGTTAGTTTCACTACATGTGTACTACAGATTACACACATCGCCATAAATAACCTTTCCATAGTGTCAGCGGAATCAATTAAAACCTATTGTGGTATTTAACAAAGTTTTTCCATAGACAATGTGGCCATTGTATATAGCCACACAATGTCGACATTTATGGCCGCAAGCGGCATTTGTCTATTAAAATTTATTACAATACCAAATTACGCGACATATAGGTAACAATATAGTCGAGAGGTTATGTGGTCGAAATCATATTAAAAGAAGAACCAAGGCACGTGACATGATTTTTCTTTAGATTTATGTACGAACACGTACATGTAACGTACTATCGCTGGTTGATCATTGAATCGGCGTCATGATTATTCGTTACGATTATCGAAATAAGCTCTCCTTTTGTGAGTTGTGCACTTATGTTTTTATATTACTTTTTTATTATTTTCTTTAAAATATACGTCATTAATGTATTAATACACGATCACGATCATGCATAATTAATCTCAATCTCTGTTGTACCTTCTGGGTGATGAGTGCAAGCGTTCACGTTACGAATGCAGCATATTAATACAAACCAATTCATCAAAGGACGCGTGATTAACTTTTATCGATTCTATTTATATTTTTCCAACAATATTTATTGCAACATTAGAGTGTAAGCACTTATTTAATAATACCACACTCACGTTGTTTCTGACAGGAATTCAATGATCATTCTGCGTTTATTTTTATCGATACATCGAAATTATTGAGCCGTTTCGCGTTTGCTAAAATCGTATAAATGAGTGGGTGCCATTTTTATAAATACATTCTCCTGCGTAAATGATTGCAATGCAAGTCATTCTGAAACTGTGATGCACGGGTTCGTTCAATTGAAACGAATATGTAGTGACAAAGAGCAAGTGACTAAGAAATACTATTCTTGTAGTTATTTTTAAAGTAAATCACGTAGATTCTTTATTAAAAATGTAGGTTAAAAATATTAACATTTTAAAAAGTAACACTTTTTTTTCTTTTTTCATTGATTTTGATGATTTCTTCATTGATGTTGCCGTTTAGAGGTGTGCAAGGAGTGACTGACAGGACTAGAAATAATGCGTCATGAGAAAATTGTGTGGCTTAAGCGCTGTCACAGATTTGATATTGACTCATATTCATGTAGACTTAATAATCGTTTTATTGTACGAAAATCTTAAATATCAAATTTATTACTGTTGGCTAAAACACGCTCGCACATCGCCATCAAAAGATACGTAACCTGAATTTGAAATGTTATGAATTAACAACGTTCACTTTGAAAATCTACGCAATACGTTTGAAACATAACGGAATAAATACGTGGTCTGGCATATCTCACCTCCTTCCAATTTATCGTACGTTTAAATTAGAGTGCAATATTAAAACTTATTTCGATGCGCGACCTGCTAAAAATAGCGAATGAAAACATCGCGGATCCGACTGACACAGGTGATTTGGCAGTTATTGTGCGAGATGAAACACGAGCGGCGCGCTACGGGCGCCGTAGGGCTCCCCTAACGTACCCACGATCGTTTGGCACGGCTGAATCGTAGTCTCACCTAAAATAACTCACATTGAACTAATGACTCGCAGCTAAATTACTATATGAAAAATGTCAGTCTATTTATAACATTTTGCGCATTTGTTTTCGCGGTGAGACAACGCTCCCGAGCTCTTGATGTTAATGAACTTTCTTATACGAGTCTTTTAAATGTCGTTTACCTAAAAATTTAAATGTGTAAGGAAAATAAAATTTAACACAATTGACTTTGACAAACTTGACCTCGTAGTATCCGATATTTGTATTTTATAATCAGCAATATAAAAAAAAGAAAAAAGAAAAAAAAACCGCGAGAAAGTAACAAACACAAAACAAAATGTTTTGTTTCCTATATTTTCGCGAATATAATTAGATGATCAGAAGAAGAATCCAGAATCAGTTTTTGTCACATTAGAACTGTTTGTAAGATTAGAAATAAGTGAATACCGATTGCCACAGGCGGTTGAAATAAATGACAGCTAAAAGTTGCACGATTGAGTTATGTGTGGGCGTCAACTTTCCTTTGTTCAGTCACGTCCACGTACATTTCGATTTAGAACGTAGGTCAATTAGAATTAGTGCGCGTGGAATATTTTTATGGTCATAAAAGTTCAATGCGCCCTTGTCACCCTCGTCCCCACATAGCTATTGCTCGAAACTATTATGAATATACAATAAAGAAATATATCATCAACATTAACTCAACCTGTCACTCGGTCTTGTGGGGAATGTAAGTAGGGCTCAATCCAAGTAGACACGCTGTCTCTACGTCGGTACGTAATACCTATTTAGATATTGTGTGTGGTCATGGAATAGTAGCGGTTCAGACATGCAACACAATTGCACGTCTCTAATTCTAATTTTGTAGTTACTAAATCTCTTTCATAAGTACAATATATTAACATCGTTTATCGCATTTATCTTATCATGAGTCTATTTGCTTATCTAGCTAAAATGCACGGAGACAGACGGCCGCGTTGCTTCCACGTGTACGATGCGCTGTTTCTTCAAGGCATAGGAGAAGTTTCAAAATTTTATAACGAAGGATATCTTAAAAAAATGATTACTATAATGCGTTTCAAATAAGAATAAGAATGTGCATGGGCCCGCGCCATATTGTGACGTTGAGCTGTCAAGTCGAAAAAAATAGGTAGGGTCAGTAATACAGATATTTTTAAAATAATATTAATTTTTAATCTGAATCTCCGCGTTCGACCAATAAGACAAATGGGTAACGAAGAACACGTTAATGCGTACCAAATAGAATTAACGAAAGAAACAGTATCACTCCAGAAGCAGATACACTCGCTGAGCGAAGAATACCCAC
>DWTW01003384.1:0-10059 GCA_018246275.1 Papilio slateri
GGTTTGTTTACCATATGTGTAAGCTTGGTTCATGACGTTTTGGATATGTCAAAATCGACCAGCTCTTACTGCTAGCACCTAACACAAAATTTTATATTTTCCGTCTGTTCATATCAGAACAGACAAATAGAATTCGCTTTTCCAAGTCCATCGAGCTTACTACGTTCGATATGACACAGGGAATTTTAGATAAGAAAATTCTAACCATTCGGAGCTCGGTGTAGATTCATCGACAAGACATACTACTTCCGGCGGTTTTGTTTGGCATTTGCTAGGATCAACTGTGAAAAAGTAATAGAAAAAAATTTACTAAAATCCTAAACTAATTAAAAACAAATTATTTGGACGTATGTTATTAATTGTTCTAAATATTTAAATAGCATATGCATATGTAAACAATAGAAAAGCTTACGTGCTTCTAACAGCGTCATACAAAAAAATAACACAAACAAAACAAAGAAATTATAATTCATTTCAACGGTGTATTACTGTTTCTTGCTCTTTATTTCTCTCACAAGACTTATCTAAAACTAAGATTGGTTTATATCAATTTAATGGTAAATGAAATAAAACAAATTGTTTTAAATTAAAATACGATAAATTTTAATAAGTTGGTTCTCGGTCTATGTTACGTGCTTTCGATGTACTTAGTATTAGAAAATTAAATATTGTATGGGCTTAATTAAATAGGATAAAGTAACTACTTGAAAGTTTAAGTTTACTAACTTTAATGTTATAGAATTGCTGAAGACCATAACAATTTCTGAGTAAGTTTTAATTCCTTGCCAAAAGAAAATCCATATTCGAGGACGAATCCAAAATTGCCAAAATTTGTCAGCTTATGATGATCTGATGAGATCACCATTGGACTCAGGGAGCTGAGAAGCGATATGAGTGAATATATACCGATTAAATCGGACAGGCCTATACCTAGCCGTGGAGTTATGACATAAAACGAACGATAACTTCTGCTACCACAGGCTAAGGGCAGCCCGAACTGGGGCGTAGTTGAATATTGCAAAATCCGAACTTCTAAAGCTTTGATGAAGTTTGTGGTTGGCTATATATTATGATTTCTGTCTGAGAAGATGTATGAAATAGTAGTTTTATGTTAGTGGTAGTATGAGTTTTATGTAGATTTGTACATGTTAAACATTGTATATTTTATGTGCTTAAAAATTTAGGCACAGTAATAAATTCCTACTATACCTGTGTGTCTGCAAGGACTAAATGTATAAAACATTATCAGAAGTTATTTTATTAAAGTATAAGAATTTAATATACAATATAGAAAATGTTTTTGTATAAAATTCTGAAAACTTATGTGATTCCAATATTTTTTTTAATTTATTCAATAACAAAAATAAACGAAGACACCTTGAAAACTGTATTAAATTAATTATTAACGTTAAAAAATAAAGTCCCGCCGCGACAGCGGCACGCGCTGCCGTGACCAGGATTCGAACCTGGGTTACTACGGCCACAACGTAGGGTCCTAACCACTAGACGATCACGGCTATTGGAGCAGGTAGTGCTTTGAACGAAATAACCGGTCTTATAGTATTTTCAGGTTAAAATCGTTCCGCACGATTACTCTTTGTACGTGCAACACTTTTTGTTAGTACATTTAAGTTAGTAATTGATAAGAACGAAAGCAAAAACTACAATAGTTTAAAAGCAATTTTACTTTTATTAAAAACAACTGGTACATACACAAGTCTGGCTAAAAAAGTTTTAGTGTTCATTTGAAATTTAAACTTTTCTTTTAACTTAAGTTTGATAAATATTTCTTAAGAGTTTGATGGATCACGTAACTCATAATCTAACCAGTTTCGGTAACTAACTCTTACTACCATTGGTTAGGACCAAGTATGATTCCTACCCGAAAAATATATTTTAGTAAACACAAACTGCATCCAATGCAATTGCGACTATATACCTTGAACATTAGAGACGATTTTTGTTTGCACCTTCAGTTTGCCGGTGCTGGGTGGCGGGGGGACGCCGCCGCCAGCGCCGTCGCCAAGCAACGTGAAGATCAAAGCGGAGCCAGTGTCGCCGCCGCGTGCGCCTGACCATCTGCACCGCGCGCCGCTCGTCCCCGCACCGCAGCCCGCTCACCTCTCTGGAGTCATCGATGGTGAGATTGTCCAAGGAATTGTCTTACTTCAATAGCAGTGGACCGGACCCACGTTCATTGACCTTCCACTAGATGGACCGACGACCTGGTCAAGGTTGCGGAAGTCCAGTTTAATTATGGTTGAGGGCGGCAAGGGGCCAATCTTTATGGCTATTCCTAGAGTATGCTGATGGCGACAATCTAAGAAGTTTGCATACGAGCAAACGGCTCCGGTGATGTTATGTGACGACCATTAAAAAGACGAATTAAAAGATGGGACGGGGATGAGGTTAACTCCTTACTAGTGGCTTCTACATACATGCTACTACAGTGTCACAGTCGACTTCCCCACACCGATCTCTGGATAAATGGGTCACTTCGATCGAGGAAGTACCACAAACTCATAGAATCCGGCGAACTAAGTCATTTTATTAAAAAAAAATGTATAAATATAATCAATTCAAATAAATCAATCATTTATGTGTGTCGATTTTGTTTCTACGTGACTGATATGTTATCTTCTATATAATGAACCTCTCTTAAACAGCTTAATTCTTAATAGGTTCAGTAACGTCAAGTAACATGGGCTCGCCCGCCGGCCAGGACATGAGGCACTCCAACACGGTCCCTCTGGACTACGAGCATCCGCACACGAAGCGGCAGCGGATCGAGGGCTGGGCCACATAGCTAGGCTATGAGGCCTTCGGTCCGCACCCGAGGCCCCTCCACCCGCACTGCTAAGCCCGGCACATACACAACAGCCGGCCCCCTATCGCGGCCGCGTGTCCCTGTCGAGCTTCGGTACCGTCCTACGTTCGATAACGCAATCCATCACGCTCTTTCCCTCGGTGCTGAATTCGAAATGTATCAGTGCTAAACTATCAAAAGTCTGAGACGGTAAGGTGCGTCTGAATTAAAGGTGCTCACAAATTGATGGCACGGTTTTCGCGTATTGGACATTTTAAAGCTAAATTTGAAAAGCTCCGTCGGAAAGGAGCCAACGAAAGCAAAATACTTCCCCTTGCATAATTCAAGTCGATGTTGAAGCATAACGAATGTTTACCCTTTTATTATACATAATTTCTATAACTGCACGTGCAAGTACACTAAAGTGTAACATTTAATGTTAAAATTAAGTACAATGTTACAGATAAATGCAATCTTCTTGAACAACTTTTTTAAATATTTGAACTTACATAACGTATAGTTAGATCGCTAACTCCCGTGTAAATAGAAAACATTATATGTACAATCCGTGCCATTGTCTCTTTAGCTTAAAACTTAGTCAATTTAAAATTAGTGATAGTAAGTTAACACGAACACTGAGGATCGAGTGAGCGAACTGTCCATGTGCGGCCGAGTGTCGCAGTGCGTAGCAGAGACCACGCGCACACTGCGCGCAAGTGCGTGACAGACTGCAAAGACGAATGTTGACATTTGTGTTAGTGTTTTAAAAGTTTTTTTGTGCCATTTTAAAAATATAATTATAGTGTGACATCCGAACTTTGAATCTTTGTAAATTAGGTAGGTGTAGCGTCATCACAGAAGATAATAAGTTATACGTATTGGAAAATGTATCTAGTGACATATTTATACACGAGAAGCGTAATAATATTTACATAATATGTATACACGTCCCGTTGGGAACGAATGTTGCGTAAGATAAGTAGGTAAAGTTAGCTAGAGTTGAGTATATGAAGGTACCACACGAAGCTTTAAAATTCTTATGATAACACTCGCACTCTAAGCAGTCTCGTAAGTGACAGACACGGTTTATATTGTAATAACGAATTAGAGTCCCTTGCAACCCTGGCCACTCTCGCTGAAACATCCATTTCTCACTAAAAATCATGTCTATACACCGAACAAATTGTTGATCCGAAAGGTGCGGGCGTTTCTCATTGTCAGACCAAAAATTAAAAGTCAATTTTGAATATCATAAATTGTAATACTGTACTTTTAAAGTACCTAAGTTAGTGTTTATGTATTTAGTGGCTGTAATCGATTGCTAGGTCTAAAGTTTGGGCTTGTTGTTGGGCCATTATGTTTTGTTAATGTGATCTGAAGCTGTATCGATTTTATTTAACGCGCAAGATATATAAATGTATCGTACCAGCGAACAATATACAATGTCAAATATATAGCTTTACACTAGTACACAAAGAAATATATTTATCACACGAAAAATAACATATTTTGGTACAGCACTATTAAATCACGTCCGCCCTATTTTTAGAAATTATTATGTAATCACTGTATGTAACAAAGATGGTAGTAATATAAATTATTGGTATGTTAAACACCTTATATATAGAATAAAATGTATCATTCGTTGTTCCTTAGTCATTGTTTGCATCATTACTGATGTCGCTTGAACCTCTTGTTCCCCTTTTCCCTTACAAAAATTCATCTCAGAGTTGAACATTTGATTTTTAAGGTAACAATTACCTTGTAATCCTGTGATGAAATTTTGTTTTCTTTTATTGTTGTTCCCTTGTACCTTTTCACTGTAGTTGCCTTACTCACGGTGCCTGATGTAACCATTTGATACGATGTTTGTACTATTATAACATTTATTGCTTGAATCTTTTTTCAAAAAGCAGATAATTTTAAATGTACAATGTATATTATTGTTAAAATCACCACACACGTGTGATCGTGGTGTCATTATCGTAATTAATTAAATTATTGATCTATGAAATGTACCGTTGTCTTCATGTTTCTTCGTAATATAAAAAAAAAAGTTTTTAAATCGGAAAAAAGGTACTTTGTGATTGTAAATAAATTGAATATGGTAAGCTTAACACGTGTTTACATGAATTAGACAAATCCTTCACATCACAGTAACAAAATTTTAATGTGTATTTGTTGAAATTGTACAGGGATGTGACCAGTTTCGATGTTCAAAAGTCTGAACGAGTAAAAATGTATTTTTCACATTGTAAAATAATATACACAAATAGTTGTTAAAATTAAATTAAATATTTTAATACCTGATCGTAATTGATGTTGCCCCTACTTCCGGGGAGTATATAAAATTCGTGTACACTTTGAATGTTAAAGTTGTTAATGTGATAAACTACACTGTTACAATACTTGTATTTGTAGAAACTCTAAAGTTGCGTTACTTCCGAACGTTTCGGACATCTGTTCCTAGTGATCCGTTACAAAGGCTACGATTGATTGTGCATTATAGAAATTTGCTCAACCGGTAACTTTTGGTCATGCGATACAAAAATATTTACGTTTTGAAATTTTGATCCTTGATTGTTTTGAATAAGAGGTAGCTTGTTTCGAAACATCCGATGCACTGATCAAATTGTTAAACGATGTGAAAACCGATGTTAATAATATAAATGTTAGAAATAGGGTCGACTGAGAGATGAGGTCGTATACAATGAGACGGTAAGGCGTCTCATGTCGGCGTTAGCTAGTTTGTCGGCTGCACATATATTTTAACGACTTCTTGTATAAAGTACGTGATCAGTAAGCTGGTATTGGGAGCATAATTTCCGAGGTTGTGAGCTTTGCTATCGGGAATTATTTCACATTTAATTAATTAATTAATATTTAAATATTATTCATTTGGACGCACAACCGTGTTGTGCGTTATATGTAAAAAGGGTTTGCTCGGTTTGTTTTTTAGATGTACCTACATTTGTGCATGTTTAAACCTATGGTTAACTCGCTGTGTGCCAATAGCAAAGGGGTGTCACCTCCCGTTCACTTATAGAATTATAAATTTGTTGCATTTAATAAAAGGTCTTAGTCATAAGTTATGTTCGAGATCGCCTCAGATGTCGCCCCGGTAGCGCCACACGCCTGTCCTATCTTTTTGCTATTGCTCCACAGCCCTCCTCGTGAACGGCCCGAATAGATTTTAGGTATATCTATATTAATACATATCCTTATTGAATACTCAAGTCGATTTCACAGTTGTTCGTTTCGTAACATCAGTCGTGCAATACGTAATGTAACAAATGCTTAGGTAGGTATTTAGGTATATTTTCGTTTGAATTTACAACAAATCGAAATCTTGTTGTATTTTATCGATATTTTTACTGATAGCGTCGAGGCGCCTGCGACTTTTCGGAGGCGCCTCTTGGGAATTTAAGTCATATTATATAATTATTTTTTAAGTGTGAGGCCGGGCCAAATATTGCATTAAAATAAGGTCGAACGGCGACTGTGTCTCCGGCCGGCAGCCAGCTCTGCCCGATGTGTAAATTGAGTGAGCATCGTGAACATCTCAGTGGTTGATTGATATTTTAATGTTAATGGACAGTGTTAGAAAATTGTTATAAATTATTTTGATGACTGTTCGAACGATAATAAAGAGTTGGATGTCAAAATTGTATATCATTTTACTCCTAGTAAATCTGTCTCAACCCGTCTCCAACTGTAAGTGCACGCTGCTCAGCGGTCGAAGACAATATAGATTTTATTTCGATTTCAAGAGCGGCTTACAAAGACGAAATTATTTAATAAGAATTATACAGTGGCTTTAAATGCCAGTAACATATCTAAATCTCTAATATTGTGGAAGTTCTTAGGCGGCGGTGATCAGATAACATCAGGTGATCTTTAGATCACCTAATTTCATAGGATTAATAGCCAATAGTTGGACCTAATCCTACAAATTGGGACATATCTATTACCATCGGGTCAATGTGTCGTCCGTTCCTTAACTTAGTGATATAAAAATAATTACAATTTTACTTGAAGTGCGTTTATTATTTTAGGTTCCCCTAATTCTAATAACATTGTTGCCGCGAGTGCTAACAGACTAAAAGTGAAAGCAAAGCCCTAATACTAATTGTTGGTCACATACTCCCCTAGAGCAATGTTTGTCTTTACAGTTTTAATTTCAAATGAATCTTGACTCTCCAGAAGACGTTTCCTTCGTCGATCGGTTTCAAAGATTTCTTTTACTTCTCCGTCTAAATCCGTGCAACTAGACATCGAACTAAATTCGAATATATCATACTCATTGTGTACGATAATACTTTCTCCTGATACATTGATAACTTGACCCTCCAGCGAATCCGTGGATACACTGGTCTTGAAACCTACCGAGTCGTGAATTCCTTCACAGTCTGCATCATTTGCATTCGTTATTAAATTTTCCTTCGATTTTAAAGAAGCCTTTGTTCGTTTGTCAGTACATCTCCTTGAACAACCTCCCATCCATTCGCTTAAAAGTGCACCACCTGCTATTAGAAAGCCGGCTGCTAGAAGGAGAAACATACCTTGCGTATCTTCTAACGTCAGTCCTTTTTCTTGGACCGAATTTACTTTTTGAGATATTTTACCAACCTGAAAATTTTTAATATGTTATTTCATAAGTCTATCTAATATCGGTATCGAGTGAACAAATTTAAACTCACTAATTACTTGTTTTTGGTCAATTTCAAAACAAGATTATATCGGTCCTTTTACGATTTGGGGCTTTTTATTTATATCTTACCACACTACTTTACCACATTTAGGGTTTAAAGTAAGTTAAAAAGCTGACAGTGATAGTTTTGTTTGACCTATCCAAACGGGCTACAAAAAAAAACAAAATACAACAAGCATACGTCTGTTATCATTATTCAGTTAACTAAATACACGTGTATTATATCAAACGCAGACAAATCGTCATGTCACATAAGGCCGAAGAAGTTCAGCCAGATCATCTATTAAGTGACCTCAGTCTATGAGCTGCAAAGCAAACAAAGCTGAGATTTTCCGAATAGTTAATTCGGAAAATCTCAGCTTTGGCCATGGCTGAATTTATTTCATTAGCGAGCTAGAGTTAAAGTTATTTTATACAAATAATCTTCCAGAAGAACTTCGTTGCATTTCCCAGCGAACTTCGTCTACCAATTTATTTATAATTCCATTCTGAAGCATTCTCCGCACGTCGCTGCTAAGTTTGTCATAGTGGACGGAGTTCCGGGGAAATCCTAGAGCCACTCCAAATGGTGCGAAGCATTCGTTTGATATGTGTAGCTTGGCACGTTTTGAACTGAAAATGATTAATTTCAATTAGAACAACCAATGAGTCCCAAGAAAATGCAAAAGAACACATCCCTTACAGTCGTTACACACCTTTTACAACGAAGGGTAGTAGGAATGCTATGTAGTTAGCATGAGAAATAAATTTCACTTTGTTGTGTAACCTCGATCGAATAAATGACCGGTTAAAGCAAAGTTAAAAAAATACTATCACCAATTGAAACCTCTGTGTCTAGTGCCAGAATCAGTATATTATATTTATGTACAAATTTGATTATAATTCAATTAAGAGAGTGGCCACATGGGTTGGCTACATTGTCGCATACCTCGTGTCAGTAAAATTTGCCTGAACGATATATTCGAGCTCAGCCTGAGATCCCAAAAACGCATACGGCCAGAAAAATGCCCTAGTAACATTTCTGATGCCCGACTTCACATCCGGTACGTATTCAATTTTTTCAAAAAGTTTATTTGTGTCTGGATCGGAAGAATTTAGGAACCATCTTTCCCATCCGCCTCTGTCTGAAAGAGTATAAACAAAACGTCTATTAGACGTATAACTTAAAAAATATTCTGAAATTCGTATTAATGTAATGAATTAACAATATAACCAATTATAGACTAGAAAGACTACTTAAGTCACCTTAACCCACTATTCATCATACCTTACTTCTACCAAAAAATTAATAGTTCAAATTTACATGGTATGTGATTATTGAGAAAGTCCGGCAATCAATCCAGAAATTTCTGTTTTAAGAGGGATGTTAATGCTAATGTTTAAAAAAATTGACGATTTTTTCTTACCTAAAGTACCTACTCTATAAAATCCTGCAAGCAGTTGTTTAATAGTATCGATAGTATCTGGGAAAATGGGTAAAGTGACGAACGCTATAATGCAGCCAGTGTAACAACTCGTAATTATTATTGTAAATATCCAGTACCAACCTTGAAAACAAATTAAAATTAGTCAGAATACCAACTTCAAATACAGGACAGAAATATGTAAAAGGTTAAGTTATGCAAAGTTATACCGATAAGTAATCTTGTAGTGATCTTCGTCGTCTTACTCCACGAGTTTTCACCCACGAATGTGAAACAATTTGTAAAAGTTCCAAAAACGTACCAAAACATATTCTCTACTTCACTTGAATTATAAATTAAGTGTCGCAATGTATGTTTATCCGAAAAGGCAAGTGGGAAGATGGCGATCAAGTAAGTAAAAGTCAGCGCTAACCAAACATGCCAATGAAATGGTCCTAAAATTGCTCGATATCTAAAAACAAAACAATTTGTTAATTTTAATAACTTGTAGGAATCAACAATAACTACAGAACTTTACTTTTGATAAATAAAGTTAGTAATTACAAATAATAAAACAGAAATTAAATATAGCAAAAGTAAAATCTCAATTATCAAGAATTATATTTAAAATTAAACAAAAATCAGATAAAGGTGCATCTGACGACGGCTTGCCTATTGTCGTACCTTGGTAAAGCAGTTGACATGAGGGTTATGAAAACAGCGCAATCTTGTGAATGTGGAAAACTCAAGTCGATGTCACACAACCTTTCACTGGTGACATACAGGCCAGCAGCTGCTATATCAGCTCTGGCCATCAGAACTTCCTTAACAACAGCGTCTCCTGGTCTAAATGGTGTTAATTTTAAGTTTCTTGAATCATTAAAGGTTAAGGTAAGTAAGAAATTTATAATTGAAATTATTCTTACCCCATGCTTAAATCACGAGGTTCAACAATCTCTATTGAAAAATTGTTTCGTTTTGCTAACAAATTAAGAAGTCTCATTTCGATGCCATCCCAAGTTACTTTTAGATTACCATCTTTGAGGTCCATTTTGATCCTAAACATTCATAAAATTTTCATCAATATAGATTAGTAGAACCGGACTAAACTTGTGTCTGAACTAGAGACCCTATTGGGT
>DWTW01003385.1:0-10059 GCA_018246275.1 Papilio slateri
CCGGAAGAAATATAAGAATAACCGTGAGTTCACACTGATGAAAACAACACATAAAACATGTTGTTTCATGAAACATCTCTCACTTTCCCTATAAAAAAAACCAGAGATGACAATACGTTTTATGTGAATGTTTTCGGCAGTGTGAACTCACGGTTATACTCTCATTTACAGATTGAGTTCACGTTCATAGTTCCCTTTTGCAAAAAATAAACACTCCATTTTTGTGTGTATTCCATATAAAAATAAGCGTTATCAACAAAATATGCATATCTAAGTATGTGGCTACAACATAATTAGAATTATATTGATAAGGTTAAAAATTACTCCATACTAGTTTAACATATATTGTAATTTTTGCGCGTATCAGTAATTTTTTTTACTGAGGCCTGATACTTTTATTTTTTTTGAAACCAAAAGGAATAGACTACATCTAATCTAAAATTTCAAATACTCAATTAATATTTAGCTTAATATTCAGTATGTTTTGTCTTTTTCGTTGTTTAGCGAGCATTTACGCAGTGTTTAGGTGAATACTGTAATTTGTTTTTTTTTTATCCTTTTCCTCTTTTTTTTCTAGGTCTATTTGTTCTAAGCATATTACAATGTATCCTATTTTATAATTTCAAAATTACTTGTTTATACATTATGCAACAGTTTTTTTTTTTAATTTCCTTACTTTACTTGTCAGCATATTCGGCATCGCGTTCATTCAGTACGCATTTGCTTGAAATAACTCGTTTATAACTAATTACATTCCGTAATCGTTTCTTAACTTTATTTCGTATTGAAATACTAATTAGTTCTTTTAAAATGACTAAGCTGATGTAAAACAATCGAGTCCAAGGCTACACTTTCATTATCAACTACATTGTACACAGTATGCGCGCACATTATAATTTCATTTTTCAATTTTAACAGTGGTAGAGCCCGCAAAAATTACATCTGTATCACGAATGGGCCGGCTCGACCGGTGAAATACCACGACCTCACAGAAGACAGGCGTTAAGTAGAAGTCTTTCAGCGTTTCGTATCATGAGTGAGGTGCCGGAGGCCTAAATACTAGTTCTTTTTCCCTTCCTAGACTTTTCTAATAAAGGATGGGTAGGGGTAGAGGATTTGAAGGGGATGGTGAGAGAAAAAGTGTCCTTTTTTCTATTTATCCCCTCCTCTATCCATTAAATGTAGGCAAAGCATCTGCAACTCATTAGTTTATTGCAGATGCCTATGGGCAGCAGTCACTTAATATTGGGTGTGCCGCTATGTCGTTTGCCACCTTCCCCGGTAAAAAAAGAAAAAGGTCATTTGTTTGAAACTGTATGTCTTTTTTACTAAATATTGCTTTGAAAAATGCACATTATGTAACTCTTACCGAATAGAAAATACGCATATTAATACAAAAATATCATCGAACGAGAAACAACAAGAAACCGCAGAGTAGAGTCTCGGATTACACAAAAGCCACTAAAATAAGGATGCTTTACGTCCTTCCTTAAGAACGTCAGTCCCGCTTACGTAATTTGTTTATCCTGCAGCCATTATGTCATTAGTCTTGAAGCAGAGTTGCCAGTAAACAGGATAATTGCCAGCCGCCGCATATCTGTAGCCAGGGATTGCCCAGAAAATTAAACCGGAAATCAACATAAACAAGTGAGAGAAGTTATCGGTGGGAAATACACTTTTTTATAATGAATAAACTAGCGCTTGACCACAATCCCACCTGGTGTTAAGTGGTGCCGTGATTGAAAGATATTACGCACTAGTTTAGCAACACTTACTTATTCTCTTGAAAGTACCCCCCATCATAATTGACCGTAAACATCAACGCCAGCAACTTGGTCCAATTTTCAAAACGTTTATTTTGATTTGATGCTCTTGTTTTCTCCCGTATCTCTTACCGTGTGTGGATGGCTTATTTTCCTAGCATGTGACAATTGATGTATCTAACATTGTATAAAATGGGCAACATCGTCCTCTTGACGTTGATCAACATCAACTTACTAACTAGGAGCGGGACTCTATCAGCTGAACCTCCGTTTAGAAAGACCCGTGTCCAGGTGCGGCTCTCTAAAAGGTGATATGTGCTCTATATTTGAATCATATCAATATATAAATGAATTATTAATTTTAAAGCAGGACCAACTGTCGTTTTTTTTATTCATCGTCGCATCAGTCTTTTAAACCAAATTTAAATTAAAAACAAATGAAGTATTTCTTACCAAGATGCATGAATCATGCAATTTTCCATCTGGTGCGAGATTCATATTCAAAATAAAGTGTTATGATGAAAACAAATCAAACGTTTCCGTTCATATGTTGTTGACTTTGTATTTATAGAAATTCAATTAAATTTCTCGCTTCAAATTCAGACGGAGTCAAATTTATTCAAAATAAATGATTGAATCCTGTAACAAGTTAAACTCCTGAGAGAGGTATGTTACGAATTACCATTCTGTGTGACACATTCTATTATGATACATCTTCTAGATTTTTCCAGACCTGCAACGTAATACGTCACCCATCTGTCCGATGTCAGACTCTTACCGACCCTGTTAATCTTACGGCGTAGATAAGACTTGTGGGTTAACTTCTATGTTCACATGACGTCCACTATTATTGAAATAAATAAACTCGCGTGTGCTTAGAAGAATATTATGCTATATTTTATTGGTTCTTGTTATAAAATCTTTCACCTATCTGCTACTGTATATAGGCCTATATAGTGTATACAGTGTCTACTAGGATTATCTAAATACGATTACATCCAACAACCCTCTAAAACTTATTGTGTTATTCCATTTCATGACTTGTTGATTCATCGCCATCATCACCACTCGTCATCTACTAATTTGTAGGTAGGCCACGAAAGGTCTGTTTTGATAGTGGAAAACAATGACGATAAACATGTTTTTCATTTGTTGTAAGATAATTTTAGTCCTCTCTATCCTCCATAATTTTTAATAAGCGCAATAAAGTTTATACGAGTATCTATTTCCAAACCTGGCATTCCACATCATTATTGGCAGCTACATATTGGTTTAGATTGAATGAATTTACGACGTACGTGCGATTTGATTTGAGAAGTGCTGACGCAAGCGCGGCGCGCCCCCTGCTTCGTTTAAATGACCCCTATGGATTTGCGTCATTTTTACGTAACCCATTCGCATATGTGGGTAGATGTTCGAAATAATGTTGATACATTCACCTTGGACTTCATACCTAAGAAAAAGTTTATCGCTTCCCAGTGCCGTTTTCGTCTGTCTGGGATATGCGTGGTATAAAACTCGTTTTATTTTTGTTTACAACTTTGTAATATGAACTACTTGTACGTGGCTTCAAAGGTAAAGTTGCTCTTATCCTCTTATTAGGAGTGAAGTGAACATGACTACCTTAACCAATGTGTCTTTTGAGCGATACTAAACAAGCATTGTTCAAAGGATCATAGTAAAGCGGCAAGAGTCAGAGAACGGTCTGAAAGCCTTCTTTCCACCACTCCTCTACGGTGAACCTATTTAGTGATGTCGCCTAGTCGACGTCTAGTGCATAGAGTTGAAGTCATTGCCACAACAATTACGATTCTCGTCGAGTTTTTCCTCAAGGTTTCAAGCCTTTTTATATAATTGGCTCTTAGATGGAAAATAATGAACATCGTAGTTTTTAATTTGCGGAAAATTAAAGTTCTCGTTGTAGTTAGTTAGTTTTATGTTGTTAACTATAAATTGTCTGTGTGCAAAGAATTTCTTCTCATGTCCTGTTGTCCAGCATATTTTTGATGCAATCTCGGATATTGGTTTGTCCTGATATGTATTTTCCTCGTGTTACTCACTACAAATCTTATGGAAGAATCTTATAGAATACATTTAGCTTATTCTTCGATGATTAATGCAATCGGTCCATTATATAATGTACGAAATAGTCGGCAAGGGTCATGTATATCCTAGACGTGGTCGTAAAATATCAGGCAAGTTGAAGATTACGAAGTATTTAAATAATTTTAAGCTCACCGGCAAAGTATATAATAAAAGTATCTTGTTGTTGATCCAAAGAAATAAATAAAAGTGTAGATATAAAATAAAAAAAATTGGACGGATACACTGCAACAACTATAAGTAAACACTGCTTCGTACAAAGTCAGGGGTATATATTATGACATTTCGTACGAAGTGGCGGAGCCAATCGGTGTTTAAAGTATAAATAAATAAAATATCATAGCATTGATATATGAAATACAGCATTGATACCTTATTTCGGGTCCAGACTGAAGTCAGAGCATTCATTCAAGTGTTCTATTTAACTGAAACAATCGACAGTGACGTAGGGTCAAGTACCCAGCGTACGTATTGTACTATTGATAGGAACAAAGAAGGAATTAATTGAACTAAATATTTGTCAGTCAGCGGGCGAATGAACTCGTAACAGAGACTGATTGGATCAAATTGAATTTTAAATAATTTAAAAACGACGTGACGGTGTGAGTACAGGGCCTTTCCATTTACACTGTGTTGTGAAATCACGTTTTTAGTCTAAATAATTTGATAACTATAGTATGTATCTCTTTTTAAAACATCTATATAAATACACACACACATATTGAATGTGAGGTCGAAACAGTTGAATTGAAACTCTTCCCATCTACGTCACGAAAAATTACTGTACCCATTGGTCGATTTTTGTTCCCCAAGAGCACCCTTCTACACTGCCTTTTGTCATTGCTATTGGATTCCCCGGGAACCCTTCACCTGAAGGCCATGGTGGCCAGAAAAGCGAATGGCCTTCCCAGCTTCCAGCAGCGGATATGGTCTTAGGTACCGCGGCTGAACGCAAAATGGGTAATGGGTATGCAAGGGGTAGGGTTTGCAGCGTGAGGGGACATCGTCTCCTTTCCTCTCGCAGTCCTACTACCGTCGCATTTGCGTTGCGACCCAGCTTAGTCGCGGAGGATAGGGAGTAGCGCACCGCAATACCAACACTCCTTTTCCTCCGCGACTCCACCTAGACTGCGGAGACGAGGAATAGTCCCCTCAGTCCCCGCAGACCACCAGCTCGCTTCCAAGATGGACTCAAACGAGTCCAGAGTCCATCTCTGGCTGGCGTTACAACACGGACCGGTCCTGGATTCCTCTTGGTTCACCGTGGATGACCAGCTCACGGCTACTAAGCCCCAACCCACGACAAGGCGGGCAGCCGGGTGGGGGAGCACGTACAGCGCAGATTCTGCGCCGAGCTAGGCGCGAATGGGAAGGCACATTATAAAAGTATAGTATGTAAAAGTATGCAGTGAAACTGACAGATTTAGCATTTTAAAGTATACAGTGACCACTACATTTTAATAAAATTTAAAAGGCGTTTGGTTTGTGACCGTGCGTTATACTCTGTATCAACAATATATCGTATTTGTCCGGAACATCGTGATTCGTGACTGAATGGTTAAGAGACAGACTAGAATAATTGTGTCAACATAAAAATTGAAGTTCAAAGTTTTTTATTTGGCATTGAAAATTTCTTGCCTCTTACGAAAATATTTTCGATGATTCCTTTTGCTTTGACACTTCTTTAAATATGCTCATGCCTTCACTAACCACTAACCGTATAAAATAAATCAAGTAATTAAGACCAATATATTATATCAATCGGAAATTTCTATAAGTTAGTGAATCTCTTCAAATAGATTTTCTGGATAGATATTCTTATTTCTAGCGATACGTAGGGAGCAAAAATACTTCATTACGATTTAAAAACAGACGTATCTTTCATGAGACGAGGAGTAGGTTCAAACGTAGTGAAGTATTGTATTACAATATCCTGTCTAACTTGCTAATCGGTAATTTTTATACGTTTTTTTTTTTACTTTTATACGTTCGTGTCATGTTTACGTGACTGGAAAAAAAGATACTAAATGAGTTTTCTTAGTCTTTTTAAGGGCCACGTAATTTGTTTTTATGCCAGGAAGTCTAATTTCCAAGGGTGATTGTTTTGTTAGATAATATTTTAAAGAAGATTTGTTTGTTTGGAACGAGTAAACTCTTGATCAGTAGAACTGATTTTAATAATAGAGTGACCGTTACAAAAGTACCTTATTGACACGCTTTTATTAGATAGCTGTGTATGTTTATATGTATGGAACGGAATCTGTCGTAATTATAATTTTAAATAACTTGTATACGTCCGATTCAATTGAAAATTTACATTCGCGTCAAGAACCGATGACGATACATTTTTCATATCTTTGTTTTTATGAGGATTGAGGATAAAAAATGATTTCACTTTAAGATTGAGAATAACGCCATTTAGGTACAGCTTTAAATAACAATAGATACTTTGTGTATATATAATTAACTGAAAAAGCTATAGATTGTGTCCCAAGGTTTGTCAAATGGACAAAATTATTTTATGGAGACCTTTCAACAGTCTTTTATTAATAAGAATATAATAGCAATTAGCACTTAAGTATATCACATCGCGAACAAGGTGAACTTAATGTAGGTATAATGCGAACGATAACACTTACTCAAACTGTAGTTCACTTAGAGTAAAAATTATCATTTACGTCGTCATTTATATTAACGGAGAGCTTCAATTTGTAAGCGATGACATTTATGTATGAATAATTGCGGACTCCGTACTCGGTACACAACATAAAAGCGATAATTTTACACTAATCCATTGAAAACAAGCTTTGTAGTAGTTTAACGCAGTATTGTACTCGAGTCAAGCGAAAATAAACCTTATTAATAAAGTCCAAGAAATCCATTTTCCATAGTTTTAATTAAAATACGTACTTTAGAACACCTTATATCAGAGATTCAAAATGAAGTCGTGACTAGTTGGTGGGTGGCCAGTATATAATTTTGATATTTTATATATGCCCTTTACATATGGCCGATTTTTATTTATTCAGGATAACAACAGCATTTAAGTACACACAGTATTAAAATGCAAAATATTAAAGATTTAAGCCAATTACAGCTATAATTGTCTTACATCTTTAATGGATATGGATAATGGATAGCTTCCATTCGGGTATTACAAGTTATTGAGAGCAAGAACAATATTATACAATTTCTACAGTTAAGAAAGCAAACTGAAAATGAAATAAATCTAATTTGGACTCATTAAAATAATTATTATAATAATCATTATTTTAATGACTGATGATGACATGCAGGAGTTATCATCTTCAGTCAGAGGACTTTGTCAAGGATTGTTCAAATAATAAACAATAAAATATATTTCACTAGTAAAATATATTTGAATGATTTGATATTGACCACATGACTGTTGTTGGTATGACCACATGAAGCCTAATGTGTTTAACCCATAGACCCAATCTTGAATTGAAACCTGCAACTAACAGGTATGAATTTGGACTTTATACTATCTACATAAACCTGTAAACCGCATTGTCTAAATAAGTTTTAATGATAAACAAAAAGTGGTCTTCCATAACGGACTGTCTTGACTACCTCTCTACCAACCCTTTTGGTTGTTTTTGTATTGATGTTCAGGGTTCAGATTATCCAACAAACAAAATACTGAATCAATAAATTACAGCTATAAAATAAAACTAAAGTCTAAATGCATCAATGTATTGGACTCAATATTCAAATTATACCATTAAAAATAAATCAATGATGGCCGCCAGCCGACCTTGTTCACACGAATCACTCTTCCTGGTTCATACGTCATTAAAATAAACTTATTGTATGCAAATTAACTCAATCTGATGGAATGATAATAACTTTCAAAATTATTTAGTCAAAAGGTATTGAATAAATACTTTTCTATAGTCATTTTGTTCCTCAACATTACATTTCTTTTCATATAACCGTTTTGATAGATTGTATTGCCATCAAAACATTTATCATGTGCTGATATTAAAATGATTTATAATAATAAATAAATATTTAAAGAACCATTGAAACAAATCGATGCCCACTGCTGTTTATTCATTCATTTAATAGAAAATATACTCATAACCATGTGAGCCTAAATGCATATAAATAATCGCCAAGAATAAATTAGTTACTACACCAGTATGGCTTCTGGAAATTAACACAATGACAGGTCTAATGCATTGTAAGATAACACAGGTTGGCTGGCAGTGTAAAGTGATATAACTAGAAATAGTGGATGATGGAGCCACTTGCAGGTAAACTTATTGCTTAAAATATTACTTTCTTCATGTGGATGTAGATTACTAGTAACCTGCACCTGTTTACAGTACTAGGCTGTTTTTTTTTTCTTTTATGGAAGAAGGCAGCAAACGAGGAATGGGCAAGCTACCCATAGGCATCCGTAACAAGCAAATAAGTTGCAATTGCATTGCACCTTTAATAGATAGAGGGAATAGACAGGAAAAAGGATATTTCTTTCTCTTATTCATACCCTCCCCATTCAATCCTCTTCTCCTTACCATTCTATCTTTATTGGGAAAGAATGGAAAAGGGAGGAGGACTGAAATTGGGCCGCTTGCACCGAATATAGTTATGATATAGTAGAGTTAACTACCTATAGATCGCAATGTGAGTGTGGCCATTAATTAAACCCGTTCTTCTTCTTAATTTACCTATATGAACAAATTGTATCCAATCAAAGCATAACCTCTCTACTTTTTGATGATCTTAACTTACCTTGTACGTACATCATTATGAACGATCGAAATTAATGAAAGGCATCTGCAACTTTTTATGGGGAAATAAACATTTATTTATCCTATATCAATGCGGGATTGTGCAAGACGCACAGCACATAAAAGCTTTTAATGTTTAATCTGCATCATGTTGGCCTGATGAATGGACAATAGGAAACTTATATACAACAATAGGTTCTTTTATTTATCAATTTATCTTTGACTTTCATCGTGAGACGATATATTGTTTTTTTTTTAGGTTAAGTAACTCTTGGAGTTCGATCGGAATTTATAACAATTGAAAACGATATTACAAACAAAGAAGATATTTATATAATTTGTTCATGTAAAGAGATCAATACAAAACCATGGAATCCTCTTCATAATGTATAAAATGGAACAAACAAGCGGAAATTGACTCACCCTCCGACTCTGGTTTAGTTTCACGTTTAGTCATTTTTACAACTCAGATTTCACTTATCTTTTATAGCATACACTTTAACTGCAGTTTTTATACACAATGTTTGGACCAACAACGTTTATATTTATTTGTTATTGTTTTCTAGTTTTGACGTTAATACTCCTTGGTGACTGACATTAGGCTACGCAAAGATTATAAAGTATTGAAGAATATACAGGCAATATAATATATCAGAAAGTGTTTTTTATTTTATTACTATAGTAACACTAGCAATCTGCCCCATCTTCGCACGAGCAGTAGAGCACTTACGGCAATATTGTTTTTCTCTATTATACATCTTACCAGGCTATTACGTTTTCTTTGACAATCATCGTGATATTTCATCCAATTTACACAAATATTCATTAAAAAAACGTGTGGTGTCGTGGGACACCGGATAGGAACGAAGTTCCTTATAATAAAAATATTAATTTTAAGTTCTATTCGAGGTATAAAGAAATTAATTATTCGGGTATACATTTTTATTATGATTTTTTATTGATAAAAAAAGAAAAGAAAAAACTACTTTACAAAGTTACCTACTTTATTTTATTTACAGCTAGCTGTATCCCGCGGCTTCGCCCGCATTCATTTTTATCTTCCTAACTTGAAGTATAAATAACACGTAAAAATTTGTTATTGTTAAAAAATAATCATGTTACATTATCATGGCAACTGATATTAGGTTATATTTTCTATCCCTCTATTTCTTGTCATAAATCGGAACTAACAAAAATGTTAGGCCCCTTAAACAAAACATGCAAATATGGCAACTTATACAACAAAAGATGATTTATAATTAAGTGTAGTGCCCTCTATCGACAAATGTCAAATGTCTCGATCTACGCGTCGCATCGCACCCCGCGCGCGTCCTTTTCACCCTTAACGTTATTTTTATGCTCGCCTCCTAACCCAACCGTCGTGTGGGTCGTCAGATGCAAAAATATTTTTGTTTTAATCCGAACCTAAGAAA
>DWTW01003386.1:0-10056 GCA_018246275.1 Papilio slateri
CCCCCCCCCCCCCCCCCCCCCCCCCCCCCCCCCCCCCCCCCCCCCCCCCCCCCCCCCCCCCCCCCCCCCCCCGGCCATCGGCCACGCCTGTCTTCTGTGTGGTTATGGTATTTCACCGGACGAGCGGGTCATTCGTGCAGCAGCTAATGCTGTTGCGGACTCTACCACTATTAAAAAAACGCTCCCGCCGCCAGCCGGCTTGACATTTGTTGCTGGCACTGTTTGCCTCTATACGACCATGCAGATAAAAAGAATACAATTACAGTACAGTCGGTGGAAATGTATCCTTTTTATTTTAAATACTATGATTATTAAATACTGTCGTACTTCATTGATTTCCAATACATTCATTGCAATGTGTAATGTTGTCAGAACGGTCAGACGGCGCTGCACGGCGCGGCCATGTTCGGTCAGCTGGCGTGCGTGCGGCTGCTGGCGGCGCGGCGCGTGGCCGGGGCGCCGGCGAGCGGCGTGCGCAACGCGGCCGGCCTCACCGCGCTGCAGGCCGCGCGCCAGGCGGGCAGGCGGGACGTCGTCGACTACCTGCAGCGGCTCGGCACGGCGTCGTGATAGGCCCCGCCTCCCCCCGCCCCTACCCTCCGCGCCCCGCACCGGCCCCTACGACGTCGCCAAACTGCAAGTTACTGGGCATTGTGACTGTATTCCCCGCTCCCTGCGCACGCCGCACCGCCTATCTGCAAGCCCTCGTCAAGTCTGCGGGTTGTGATACCGCTGTAAGATTACCCCATACGCCGCCCCTCCGCCGAAGGCATTAGCTAAGGCCGAGAGCCCCTAGCTCGTCGCCCCATCTCCGCGCACGCGCACGTCACGGTAGCTATAATTTAACTTGTAAATAGCAGCTATAATAATACAAGTTTTGTACTGAAGCTTCAAGATAACATGTGCATATGTGTGGTGCGGAGCGGTGAGAGGTGCCACAGTAGTTGTGATTGGAGGTGTATATCTCTGCTCACCCCTAAGGTGGAGGATAGGAGTGGTGTTAGTTAAGGACCATTTTCAATTCTCGACGTTTCGATTATAAGAGACAGATATGTGATGCCGAGATAATAAAATCGGACTGTTAAATATACCAAAATTCTTCTGTTGCCTTTGATTCCCTTACTGCGGCGCACAACTGTTGCGACGGATGTTCTCCTACACTATTTACAATACTAAATCTATGACAATCAGGGAAACATAACACTCATTTCCCAATCTTTTATTAAAAAAACACATGACAGTGTTTCTATTTTTAATAAATGATAATTAATTAAATTTAGGGTATTTCAAATATTTTTATAAGGAACGTCTTGTATATATTAAAGTCAATATAGATAAAACTACTACAATGCGTCGTATTCAGACATATACATTATACATATATTATATTCAATTTACAAGCAACACTTTGACAAAGTGAGCTGCCCGTGTGCCAGCTACCCCGAGCATATCGCAATAAACAAACTTCAGTTACTATAAATAAATCCCAAATGAATATTTTACCATTTTAAAAAGGTCATTTGTATATAGGTTGCGCGTCAGTGACAGACGGACGCGGTAACAGATAACTATTTTATACGGAACATGTACAATCTAACAATCGTATTTCATTTTACTTAATCAATGTCGCACGTTCATTTTATTGGACTTCAATGGTTAGTGATTGTCAAAAAATAGAACCTTTGTTCGATTTCTATTGATTTCTGAAACATTACATATCTTTCTTAACGTACTTCAATTCAACATTGACCCTTTTTTGTAGATATAATTGTTCAACGTAGGTCCCTAGATACTGATTAATTCGTAAACTACTAAAGCTGGTTCAATATTAATAAACGTCATAATATGTTGGATATCTTATTTAAATTCAAAATATAATAATTTGTACACGAGTCACTTTTAATATCTTTTTGTGTTTTTAATACATTAGTTTTTAGGTCTTTTTCTTTAATTATACATAAGTTATTATATAATAATATTTCTTAATGCAGGCGGCTCGCTCAAGCATTACAACCTTAGATATTTATCAAAGTACATAATTGTAATCTCATCGTAAGCTGTACGTATACAAGTTGTAAGTGATCAAGTACTAACGTCAACATCCACGTGCCGCGAGTCTCGCTCGCGAATAACATAATCTTGTAAAACTTACGTAAGGTCTAACTGTTGTTGAATTTTTATTTATGTTATTTAAATACACTTGTTTTAAAAACTTTTTGTATTTTTTATTAAATCTTTTAAACAATGCCTATTTGTACTTTACTATATAACGATAAATCACCTTTAGTTTTTGAATCAATAATGTTAACAATAAGTAGATCCTTTTAAATATTTTGTACAGTTTATTTTAAAGCTAGATAAAATGCGTCTGGCCTTAATACTACAAATGTGGGACATCTCATAGGGTCAGGGACTGCACGTGACCACGGTGGTCAATGTGGGCTGGACTGTATGGCCAGGTGTGCTGCGTCAGCCAGGCGGCGCGCGGCGGGCCGGGCGGCGGGCGCCTCCTGCGTGCAGCCGCAGAACAAGGCCAGCGGCTGCTCGTACTGCACCGGGCAGATGTTGCCCGGGATCACTGGCCTGGTACCTACAGGGACATATATTTCATCAACATCAAACTTCACAAAACACTGACCAAGTAGAGGTCTGTGGTATGTCTTGTGAGGGAGGTACCGGGGGCACTGCTTACCTCTATATACAAGTAACACATCTGCAACTTGCCTCGTCATTGTCTGTCTGTATATTGGTAGCAGTGGTCACTTAACATAACATGAACCACTTGCTCGTTTACTGCTATCATCCATTAAAATACAAAACATAGCAAACAGGTAAGTGATGTAAACTGAACTAGTTAGATTTCAAATGTATAAACTAACTTAATGGGAGCCTGTTGTCATATTTCGTTCTATTTTCTTCAAACTTCCCACAAATTTGGTGTATTGTCTACATCAAAACCAGAACCAACATCGCCAAACTTTTTGTCTACTTTGTGTAGAAAAATGTGCAACTGCTATTCTGGCTTACCTCAGTCTTTTACCAAATGTTAGTATTTTAAGCTGTAGCAGATATATTATAAACATATCTAATACTAATACAGAATGTGATCTATTTGTTGACTTATAAGCCACTCAACCAATCATTATGACAATTTGTACACATATTTTAAAGGGCAGTAAAGCATGCAAGGTTCCTTTTATCCCGAAAAAAAGATCTTCCCAAGGTTTAGAAAAATATAACCTACTATTGGTTGCTGCAGTAAGTCAGTATGAAGTGAGAATAACAACTTCTTGGCATTTTATTATTGTCTTGTGATACATTACCGTGGCGACCAATAACAACTTCTTGGCATTTTATTATTGTCTTGTGATACATTACCGTGGCAACCAATAACAACTTTTTGACATTTACCACTAATACCAAGTTATTATACACGAAATCAAGTTACAAAAATGTACAGTGAGAAAACTAAGAAACTAATGTGGGCAAAGCCACAGGCAACTGATAGTTTTTAATAAATTAAATCATCAAGAGTGTCATTAAAAATCAAAATATTACGTCTAAAGGTATGCAAAACACTTACCATATCTCTCAGAGAAATGGTCGAGCAATGAATCTTCATTTTCCAAACTGTCAACACTCTCGTCAAGTGTGTCGTCCATCTGAGTGTGTGGTGGCATGAGCGCCATCATCTCCCAGAACACCAGACCCAGCGGCCAAATATCAGTCTTGCTGCAGATCATCCCTCCGTGAATCACCTCGGGGGCACTCCAAGCTTCTGTACCTGTAAATAATTGTCACGTAAATATTAACACTTGCCTACAAAACATTAAAATATCTTCACTTCTTTGTTATTTAACCAAATACAAATATAGTTCAATTATTAATAATATTTAATTAATTTTGTTATCCAATCTCCTTGTTATTCAAATTAACACATTTTTTTAGAATAACCATAAATATACAAACTTTGATAAATATAAGAATTATAATAATACATTTAATTTACCAAAGTACATTGAATATTTCCTTTTCTCCTTGTCCAGTACACCATTCTCATCGAGTGGTAGAGTGACACCAAAGTCACAAAGCTTGCAAATGGCAAAGTCGCCATTGACTAGTATGTTGTAGGACTTCATGTCACCGTGCAGTATCTGCATCTTTGTGTGTAGGTAGTCAAGTGCATTGCCAATATCTGCAGCCACCTGAAATAAATCATATATGATGTTTGTAGACTTATATTAAATATCTCTATTTCCCGTTTCCTTTCTACATTCGCCACTACCATTTTCTTTCTGCTAATTTGTATAGTCAAAGTCTAGTTGGTTTCTTACCTTTAAGATATACTTTGGAGCGAAAGGCTCACAGTCATTTTCGACTTTTTTCTCAATCATATCCCCGAGCGACAAATCACAAGCTTCCATTCCTAAATATAATATTTTCGTTTTACTAAATGCACGGAAGCCGACAATGTTGGGATGAGACATGCGCTGCAACAGGTCCGCCTCCGCTTGCAATCTTTCCGTATAGACTTTGTTCGGTTTAACACGTTTGTTAAGCATTTTCAGAGCCCAAGGAGAACGTATTTGGCCCGCTTTAGGGGACCTAACGAGCTGCATGACGGATATACCTGAAAACGGACGAAGTAAATAAAACACGGAGTTAAAGAATTAAAATTGATAACTTAATAAAATACACTGTTCTTGAAATTAAATTTTTACCAGTTCCATATCCCAAGCGATTTAAAAATGGTGAAGGAGGAATAGATATTTTGTCATTTCCCTCAGGAACTTTATTTGATTTAACTGGTGTTTGAAATTCAGCCATGGTATATTTAGTAATAATATTACGTAATGTTTTTACTGTTAAGTTAATCGGACAATTAACTGCAATCGACAATAACAACTTGACAATATTTTAAAATTTTTAAACTTCAACTGACTCCAATTAATAATAGACACAAGATTATGGTTTGACATTAAATATTTATAATGGCAACTTCTTTTAAATAGTTACAAAGATAAGTTTACTAAAACTTTTCCTAATTTCTTTAAACTTTTATGGAACAGGAAAATAACTGTGAACATAATAAAATAATTGAAGAGAAGTAAATTAAAACTAATACAACATAATAAAGCAAGAGTATTGCAACTGACAATTACTGGCAATGGACTTAATGTGTATGTTCATGTGCACTAGATGGCGTTGTCGTCTAAGCATATATTTAACTATTAATAAATAAATAACTAAATATTTATACTTAAGAAAGTTTAGAAACCATTATTTTACGTCGCCGTGTTTTAAATAAAATAAATTATTATGACATAATAATACAAAAATCAATTAGAATTTCTTTCGTATGTTTTCATAACCACTCCCCTGGGTTTTAAAAACGGTGGAATTATTGAGCCCATAGTTAACAATAATAAAGTTAATAAATGATTAGATAAGGTTTTTTTACATAGTTTAAAGCAACTTTTCTTTAATCATGGCGTACGAATACCTGATCATAACGACTTTTACAAGATAGGTCGATTCAATATCCCCATGGTAAATAATTCGTAGATAATCCATGGCATGATGGACAATGAAGAAAATCTTTCGTTAAATATTCGGATCAAATTTTGACCTTGCGGCGCGCATGATGTTCGCGTAACGCGTACCTCTGTTCTAAGCTGAATCAAATAAGCTTGCAATACCAAGTGTTTCTTCAAAATCCTCCACGGATTACATAAATGCAACTCCAATTACTGTATAAGGGCCATTCTAAGTTGTAAATCATGCTCTCCACAACGGAGTGTATTCCTTTTGTGCTTTATATCCATGTTACAGGTAATACGACGTTTGCTGAAACTTCTTTTTCATAATTCTTTTGCCTTGTTTCCTATTCCTGTTGTTAATTTTTATACATGTCAGTATAGAAATACAAATTTATTTTTACAGGTCAGGGAATAAACTCATTACAAATTAAAAGGTTGACAAATTCTACATCTATTTACAAGAATTTTTCCATCAATTGAGTTACACAAAATAAAACTTTTAAATATCTAACAAAAATAATTATTTACTTAATTCAAAAATACCTCGACACTACATAAAGCCAACCGGATAAGCCAAGACTTCAATTTAATTTTAAATGACGTAAGGCTGGTAGCCGCTGTGACGTGTCCGGCTGTCGGTTGTAGACGGCGGGTACAATGGTACTTAATGGTTAATGAATCTTCAATACAAATAACATATATAAATAACGTAAAAATGTATATTCAGACAGGTAATATATACAAAAAGATGATTGGACAAAAGGATAGAGGAAGTGTAAGTTTTGCAAACCATGAGTACCATGAGAAAATGAACCATGACTATCAAAATAAATTGCTCTGGCGGACGACTATGCACAGTAAAAGGGCAAAACTTACTTGAAAGAAAATATAGCTTACTTGACAGGCTATTCATATGTCCACCATCACAGCGCTGACGACACGTCTAACGTGTGAATAGGCTAATGCATAATACGTAGACTAGTGCGTATTTTTTTTTATAGAAAAGGTTAAAAACGAGCAACCAGTTCACCGGATGTTAAAAGCAACGCCACCCATAAGAATCTTCGACACCAACATTTCGAAATCAGAATTGTAGTAACGTTGTTGGCCTTTATGACGGAAAAAGGGGGAAGTAGAGAAATCGAAGGAAGAGGCGATGAGAAGAGTTTGACATCTAGTGACCTCATATATCAAGGGAGACGCAAAAGTAATAGTGCTCATATAACCTGTTAAAATCAGATGAGAAGGTGATAAAATGTAGATTATTGCTATATGAGTATTGTACATGTTACTGATGTATATTTTAATACTGAGCTATATAAAATTCTGTCTGTCTGTCTGTCTCCCTGTTTGCTGTATGTCCAGATAGAACTTGAGAGCGGATTGACCGATCTTAATGAAAATTAGTATATAGCAAGAACACGTGATTGCGCAAATGACAGATTGATAAACAAGAGATCGATATAAAATATCGATATACCTAATTATAACCACCTAAAACATTATTTTTGTAATTTCCTGGTAGGGATATAAATTGCAGGTATTATACGTGGGATCTAACTACAAAAAATGTGCCTAAATAAGAAAGGACTGCGTGCGAAGCCGCGGGCAACAGCTAATAATTATATGAAATATGTGTAAGAAATACATAAAAAATCAAATAATAATTAATTAAATAAAACATTTATTGTTCACTTTTATTTCTAAAGGACGAAATCAATGAAGAAGTAGTACAGTAGAACTTCGAACACTGCGCGATCACTACTCACTAGCATCAATAACAAAATATGAATTATAGTTAGGAACCTGTTGTCATCTGGTCTCTCTGGTTGGCCAGCAGTCTCCGTGTCTGGGCAGCTTAGATATAAATCCGTATAACATAAACGGGATATCAATGATTTGTTTTAGGGAGTTATGCTCGATGAACTGTGTGGCGTAATTACAAGGACCAGTGGTTAAAGAATTATGTTTTTTTTTAATGTGAGGAAAATGCCTAACGCATATCCGCCCTCGCGGGGGCAAGAGCGGATTATGTCGGGCTCGCACCGACTAAAACCTCACAGTGTTCCTCTCGCGCAAGTGGGCGGGGCTACGGGAACGCTTTCGCACACTACCGCGGCCCCGCCAGCGCTAGCCGTCGCCGGATCCGTCTCGGGGGGAGGACGAGCCTCGCCACTTCTCCTCCGGAAGGGCGCACCGGAACACCAAGCGCACCCTCCTACACTGGCCTTTCTTATGGACGACGGGTTCCCCCGAACCCATCACCCAAAGACCACCGGCCCGCTTCCAAGGCGGACTCCACGCAGTCTATCTCGAGCGGCCGCCTCCTCTGTAGGCCGGTCTGGCCACACGACCGGCCTACCTATACCCCCCCCCCTTCTTTTATAAAAAAAAATAACTTTATTTACTTTGAAGATTCAAGAAGAATCACAAAAGAGGAAAAACATATTTTCTGTATTATTGTTTCTCTTGTCGTTTCGTTCTTCGGGGAAGGAATCTTACTGTGGTCATAATTTTGTAGTAATTGATAATCGTATCGTAGATCGTACCCACAGGCCCTTTTGTGTGTTTGACGAGATGATCAGTCTATTTAGGGGTCCTCTCTCAGATGGACCGATCATCTGGTCAAAGTTGTGGGAGATCACTAGATGAGGGCCCTTGTGGTGGATCACGGGGGATAGATCATTTGGTGAGAGGTTTGATGAGCGTCTATTGAGTAAAACGACTAGCTGTCTAGATATTCGAGGCGGCGTAAAATAAAATGCAAATTTTGATTCACTGAACTTTATTAAAAATATTTAAACGAAACACATGAATATTTAGCATTAAACTTACAAGACTCGATCTTCTTTAAAAGGTTTACAACAAAAATGTAAAAAAATAGCACAAAAAATATACAATACACTTACCAAGACATTTTTAAAAATAATATTTTATTATTAACCTCTATTGTTGCCGGTGGACGAAGGATTTTGTTATAAATACATTTATTGAAGGTTCTATCAAATTAAAAAAAACTTTGAAATCACACAGGGTATTAACATAATTAGGACATTTAAAAATATGATTGGAATTCAATTTTGAACGCATTTTTATCCGACTTGAGGAGTGAGGTGTCATTACATTCGACTGACTTGAGGAGTGAGGTGTCATTACATTCGACTGACTTGAGGAGTGAGGTGTCATTACATTCGACTGACTTTAGGAGTGAGGTGTCATGACATTCGACTGACTTGAAGAGTGAGGTGTATTCTTCCTCGGAGTGTCAAAGGTGAATGATCATGTTATGAATGATGATACCCATACTCTCTGTCGTATTTTTTGGGTGTTTTAAACTAACGTTTACTTGTTATAAGTACATTTTTCGGTGGTCTAGACATTCGTAGATACCTTATCAATAAAGAAGAATAAATTGTTTGACGCTACAGTGATTTCATTACTGTGTGTGATTACATCAGCAGTAGAGAGGGACAGCGGCAATCGATCGGATTGGTAATTTGGGCAGAGTTAAAAGTTACCTATCACCGTGGCGTGAGTAACTTTACCGTTGAATAATCTGTGTACCATCTTTCAATCATATTGCCATTTATCATCAGTGTGGATTATGTCGAAATCTAGTTTATTCATTGAATAAAAATAATAACTTATGTAAAGTTAATTTAAAATAATTAATTATCTTAATAAAAATTAATAAGACATATTGATTCTCAATTCTGCTTTAGGTTTAATAATCCTTCAGTAACTAAACCTCTTAGGTTTATTGTAAACAGACATTGGAAAAAGATCAAATAGGTCTTTAAGTTTTAATTTACTAGAAATAAAATTGCAGTTCGTGTCGTAGATCCAGAGCCGGAGTAAACACTACGACATCTAATCCCTGTTCGACGTCTGAAGAGCGGGAAGATATCAAAGATGTTTAGAACTTAATCCGGCCGTGCGTTCCATTGAAAGCATTTCAAGAGAGTTTTATTTACGAGGAAATCTCTCGAGAAACACTTATTTTTATATAACAAATGGTATAAAATGAATTCGCAACTCTGCGAACGTGGTTGAACATTCACAAAGTTTTAAAACTACTTTATTTTCACCGCCATTAAAATGATTTCCTAGAGAAATGCGTGCAAGGTTCTTTAAAAAGTGTGATGTCACTTAAGGCTACATATACATCCAATACTGTGGCTATCATAAAAACCCGAGATTTTTTTTTTAAAACAATTTAAAAACCGTAGTTTATAATAAATTGTAAGAATATTCTTACGTTTTTTGAATAGATATATCTATGAATCTGTTTAGCTTGGTTCATAGAACTAAAATTTTAAGTATTTTCGTCCTCTCATGGGTTGACAGTACATTTAAGTTTCTTTTTCAATAAAGCATAAAGTTTGATGAATAAAAATTGACAAAACACTTCAAGTATGGCTCGTTCCGTTTTCTTTCTCCTTCTTGGCTTCCTCGAATCCCTTCACCAGGTTTTCTAAGATGAATCTTATTGTGATTTTGTAAATGTTCTCAATAT
>DWTW01003387.1:0-10055 GCA_018246275.1 Papilio slateri
CAGCAGGTACGGTAGGACAATTTATTACGTTTTTAATTTATATTCACCCGATTTACATTAATCAATTCGTGGCGTAAATCACTGGGGGAAAATTCAGTTAAAAACTTTTCTCGTTCATTATCGATACTTTTTGAAAAGAACGTTGATAAATAATAAAGAAAGGAGATCTGACCGATAATCGTCGTACCAAAAACTTTACAAAATTCGAATATTAGAAATACACGAATTTTACAGTGGTAGAGCCCGCAACAACAACATCTGTTGCACGAATGGGCCGGCTCGACCGGTGAAATACCACGAAGTAGAATGAAGTAGAAGTATTCTGCGTTTCGTCTGATGAGTGAGGTGCCGGAGGCCCAATTTCGGCCCTCTTCCCTTTTCCATCCTTTCCAAATACGGATGGGATGGGAAGGGGAAGAGGATTGGAGGGGGAGGGGATAATTAGGAAATGGAAATATCATTTTTCCTGCTATCCTCTCCACAGTCCATTAATGGTAGGCAACAATGGTAGCGGTCACTTAACATCAGGTGATACTGCTGCTCGTTTGCCACCTTTTTCAATAAAAAAAAAATACTGTTATCTCGAATTTTAGAAGAGAGGTATAGAGTGATAGTACTATTAGTATCTACTCTAAGCTTTTTAATTTTAAATTATTATTCATCCCCACTGCTCTGGCCAGAAATAAAGATAAAACAAATGAGTTTATTAAAAGTGTTTCAATTGTTCAATTTCATTTGGGCGGAAATGGATGCAAGTGCGTCGAGAAAATGGTAATGTTGTAGGTTTGATTTTCTTCCACGTTGGACCACCATCATAGCTCTAAATATGCCTACTTGTTCCAAAACGACCGCAGTCACTAAGTTTGACTGTCTCAAATTGTGTATCTGTATTTTCGGATGCGTTGCATTTATTCAGCTTTCATTTCCCAGGCGGGGCTCTGTCGTAGCTTAGCTACAGTTCGTGGCGACAGTTGGCACCGCGTGCACGTCGTTCACGTATTCAAAGTCTATCCCCTCGGGACTGGATCGTTGACAGGAGTACGGATTCGTGCATGTTTTTATTGTTTGAATAGACATTTTCGACGAGGCACAAGGATGAGTATGCTTTGTTCCTCTCTAAGGATTGAGAAGGCGTATTATATGTGTACTTAGTGCTCAGTCTTACAGTCTCATTATTCAATAATTTGTTATACTTATCAAGAATGCCAACATGTTGGGATAAGAAGTTGGTTTATAGACGAAAAAAATGTTAGAAACCAAGTTACTATGACCGCTATGTCTATATTTTTATGTGTAGCTGTAAGCTGTGTTGTATAATTTGCAGACATTGTAAAAAGGTAAAATTATATCCTTGGCGATTTTTGTAAATTTCGTGATAGTGTTATTCGTAATGTTTTCAAAACGATTTTTATCCAAAGATAAATATGTAATGAGGTATGATTATACGATAAATATTTCACCTCCCTATATAAATAGCCCACACATTTGTTCTGATTTGCGCTCCGTCTCTTGGGCGCATTTCGTACGGATCCTTGGTAATAGGCGGAGGCGGTACGAAGGCTTCTGTACCGTTACGAAGCTTTTTGAACCTTAGCACGTTACCACAAGATGCCTGTGAAGGCGAACACCCTGGGGAGGCGGAAGCGAGTGAAGCGAAAACTTCAGCGTTGTATCAAATTGGTAATTTTTCACGGGCCATTGTTCTGACGGGCTGCCGAGTGATTACGTACGAGTACCAACCTACTCGTACATTTATTTCTCAACAACACAATCTTGAATTGCCTGGTAACAAGTGCCTGACGGAAGAGATGTATGTCAACATAATATACTAACGAGTTTTAACCGCGAAGTTGCAGACCATCATTTAGTTTCCATGTATAAGCACTGTACTATTGAACAAGAACACATTGTCTCAGGTTTATAAATCATGTTGTTAATGCTATGCAATCACAATCCATGCAATACATATCATATGACATTAATGCACACACAAAAAACATGATGCCATGCAGTAGAAAGTGCATTTTTTTTATTTAAATTTTATATAGCCTCGAATTACGTATCACAACGGCAGTAACTGTGATATTACAAACCTCTCTAAGTGTGTTTTGATGCTGCTTGTGTGTGTAATCACAGGTACACTAGTTTCTTTTGAAATAAGAGTCTTGGTTTACTTTGATACACTTTATATTTCCGGGAAACAATAAAATAAAATATTACAGACACTTGGTATGGGACATCTCTTAAAAGTAGCCCAAAGCATGCATGCTCGTTTACGACCTTCTTCAGTAAAAAAAAGGGAAACTAATTGTGTTGCCTGATTCTGGCCGTAGATATGTTGGAAGTTTATAATTTTACTAAGGGGAAGCTACAGTAGTCGTTAACACTTAGTACTAAACGTAATCCTGACATACAAGAGTAACCGTCACATTAAAACCTCCGGGCGTATCTTAATAAAAAATACGACTTAGAATACTTGATTTTCACAAGAATTGTTTTCGTAAGTCGAGACGGAAGCTTTTCTGTACATTTACGGGTCTAAAAATTATACTTAATCTTCTTACGCTATACGGTAAGTCGGCAGTTTCGCTCCAACTTTGAGCTCTTGCTTTAATAGTAGACACTTAGTTTGAGTGAAATATTAAGATTATACTGTCATATATCATCGTTACTAGGAGAACTTACTCAATTAATAAGAATATGTAATAAATAATATTTTTTTATAATACATGTTTATTTTTCACAGTGTAAAAAATTATGTGAACAAGGCATTCATCATTCACCTCAACACGGTTATCTATTCTTTCCACAGAGCGCTTCAAAGTGAAGATCCATAAAGTATGCTTAACTATAGAATACTCCTTTATGAAACCTTATTGCGAAATTATTTTACTACTTTAAAATAAAAACGGTAAAGAAAACAGAAAAAAATGTTGATTAAAATATCCTGTCTACAAAAGTAAAATATTTTTAGGTCATCATTAAGGAACGTATTTTAAACAAAATCATTACAAAAACCTGCTCTATTCGCCTGGTACTCGAAAGCCAGTCAAAGCAGTCTCTCTCGCTCCAATTACTCCCCGCTCTTGACATGCTTCTAGCCACTACAGGCCGCAGCAACGCTCCTCGCGGCGGTGGTGGGGATGAACGCATGAACACTCCGCACAGTGACGTCACAGCGCAGTTATAAATAAGCGTGGTGTTGCCCGCTAATGACATTTATCTTTAAGTGCGCTCGGACGAATGTTGGTATAAGCTTTCATCTTTAATTAAATATGAGTAGGTCGTGTTGCGAGCAGTTTTCTAATTTGCATTCACGACGAAATATGCTACTTGGTGTTAAAACCAGGTGATAGCGACGTAGAATTTCATACATATTATATACGGTCCAAGGGTCATCATGTCTAACATTTCGATTATTATAGAGTCTCCTTCTTATTCCCCTCCCCTTTTATAAGTTAATAGGCCGACAACATGTTTCTACTTTATCCAAACCTCATGGTGATCAATTTGGTAGTTCCCCTATTTGTATGTAGGTCTCGGCATTCTCTCTTCCTGCCCTTTTCCCACTTTATATAGGGTCGCCACTGTAAGACCGAAGTCCATACTGTAATAGGTTTTATCTATAGTTTCTTACGGCCGGCCGCCTGCCTAACGCCAACTCTCCTTGGGCATACATATATATGAAATATTAGTAGGTTATAGAAATAATTTACTAATATTTCTTTTAGCCATTCTAACCAAGCTTAAACTTGGTGGGACATAGTTCACGATGAATAGTCGAATGGTGGATTCTAAACCACGACCAAATTGCATGTTTCGCAGTCTGTATCCTTAACCTAGCTATTGGCGCTTCTGTTTCGTTCGTTCGTCGAACCCTATTGAGAAAAATATACACACAGAGGATGACTTTGTAGTTGGATTTAAAATGCAAACTTTCCTCGTATAATTCATGTAAATTCAGCACTTATGACTTGATGCGTCGCGTAACTAAGAGAACCTGTAAGCGAGGGCCCAGGTCAAGACTTCGTCAAAGGAACAAGTTTGTTGTAAGTTTATCTTTGAAAGATACAACGGCGCTCAACTCCAGCGAACCTCTTTCATTACGAAGACACTTAGACCTAATTTGACGGAAGATGTAGGTTGACCACCAACATTTTGAAAATGCGGGACGGTTTTCTAAAATTGCTATGTTGTTAGTTGCTGCTAGGTTGATAACCTGAATATAGCAGTTGTAGAAAAATAAATGAAATTATTTTAAAATAAACTAAAATAATGGCTTATAATATAATAAAAACAAATAATTTCCAGTATATTGCTGCTGAAATTTATGCAGCAGAGAAAGAGTTATCAGCAGACGTGAGTTTCAGACTCAATATAGCAAATTAAAACAATTTTAGATTAATTCAATTATAATATATGGTAAGTACAAAGGGTTTGATATAAAAAAACAAAATATATCTGCAAAGTCAAGTGAAGTTCTTAATAGCCATCAACTTTACTTATTTTAAATATTTAATTATCTCTTGGATTTCCCTCGCGTAGACGAAAGCTACGAGGTAGGCGAGGTAGTTACGTAGCTACTTTATTTTTACTGGCGAAGTTTCCTTTAACTTTTACACGCTGTAAAATGCGATGTTTATTGCAGGATTTTATTTATATGCGTTTACTTTGGTAGAATCTTATTATGTACAAAGATTCTCGAATTTACTTGTTATATATGCATAATTGGGACTGACAGTAATTTGACGACATTTGACAAAAGATATATTATTATTATTAGAGAGAGAGAAAAAAAATGAACTCTTACTGAGTTCATTTTTTTTCACTTCATAAAACTGTAATTTGATATTGATTTTAAACATAACTTCTTTTATTTTGATTTCACTACATGAAGTCAGAAACCCTCGCTATCTTATGATCCCTACTCAAAATCCAGTTTTTACAAGTCTACTCTTCGTCCAACGATACGTCAGGTCGAACACTACTCACTACATCTGATAAAACTAATCCACTTGTAATAAATAATCAACTTTTTAGTTCGGAAAATAAAAAAAAATGGGTTAAAATTTTCGATTACCTTTATTCATTCATGGTATCTAGAATATTTTCCGTTCCTTTGTAAGGTATTACTTAAACAGTAAATTAAAGTACATCAAAACTCTTGACTCAGGAATAAAGCCCTTTTAATTATAATAAAGCTTGGCTCGCGATCCTTGCTTTAGAAGCAAACCTTACTTTAAAACGTGAATAACAATATTTTTTCCTCTTTCCCTATTATTTTTTGTACGTGGTCACCCCACATACTATAACAAGCGTCTTAGTCTGGGAAGTCAAGACTTGTAGCGTGTCGCTGCCCGGACGACTTGTGTCGCTTGCTCTCCGCTCTCGGCCCAGTTGCTCGATGTTGCATGCTCCGAGATATCTCGCTTGGAAACAGAAATCGTCTAGTTTGAAATAAATATTCTCACTGCAAACATTTTCCTTTTAAAAAGAATCTAAGTACTGGAAGAAATGTTTTTCTCTTGTTCCATTTGTAAAAAGAGTGATTACGTTTAAAAATATATTAATCGGCGGCCCGGGTTATAAAATGAACCTGGTATTGTCGACGTTTGTTTCGAGCTGGGTTCGGTTGAAAGAATGTTTGCTATCAACCTTGCATAAATCGTGTCTCTGTATCGTTACGTATTCTATCATATGTGTACACAACGCGTATCGATTGGAGTATGCCCTTGTTTTATTTATTACAACGAGTTTATACTCGTATGTATTTGGGGTGTAAGTTTAAAAATGTTAAAAGTAGGTCTCCCACTTTTTAACCTAATGTAAGCAGTCGGTCATACCTATCGCTGCGGCTAATTAACTATTAACTTCAGTTTAATCTTACTAAGCAATTGGAATTAAATTAATTAACTATCGAAGACGATTGTTTTTTCTAAACTTGTGTTTTCGAAGACCCCTGAGTAACCCAACGACTCCGGATAAGGTGGTAATGACTTTTTCAGAAGTATTTTCTTTCATTACCTAAAAATTTGGAGTTTAAAAAAATATTTTGGCATCAGATTATTTGAGATGTTGGGAGCCCTTATAAATTTCATCTCATTACGTCATTAAGTAAAAGCGTGGCGTCGGAGGCGAACGGATACTTAAAAATGTAAATTAACAATTTTACCGTGAACTCGAATTAACGAGCGGAAATTCAACGCCGAGCATCAACTCAGTGAGCCGGATTAAGTTTATCTAATTCAAAGTTACGTTAATGGGAATAAACATTAAACTTTAGTTGCATACCTATTTCTATATGCAAATAGGTTTTCACAAAGTTAGAACTATTTCATATTTAAGGATGGAACCCTAATTGTTGCGAGCATTATGTCCAAGATAGTGGAGATGACAAAATACAATAAATTGTTTTAATTAAAACGCCAACTGTATCGTGTACAGATTGCAAATAATAAGACTTTAATATTTATTTCATTTTAGTCGACAGCTGCGGATTGTTATTATTATTAGAGCATATTGTTTTGAATTTAATTTATTAATAATAGACTTGCTGTCACAATCACTATTAAGTTGCATGATAATGGGTGTCATCTGCCTATAATAAGATAACATTAATATTATTTTATAATAATAATTTGACTGTTTGGGTGGTCTTTTCGATCGCCAACCCTGTGTCAAATTACTACCTAAAAAGTTCCGCACAAGTATCTCTTAACTAACATTCACCGCTGAGTATTAAAAATAACAAATTTATTTTGTATCAACATTATTAAAATAAAAACTGAACTTCTAAATCAACATTTTATTTTGTTACAGACAAAATCATCATATTAAAGTCTTCCAACTGACCACAAGACTGCCTGTCTGCCTACGTTTGCTGACGCACGCACTGCACGCACACGTTGCCGCAGCAAGTCCCCGCACTCGACACACGCTCGCACAACAAGGCTGGCCGGCGCTCAACACCTACCCCGATATATGGACTGCTTGCACTCCTTCTACGCCAATAACTTTGTAAAGTAAGTCACTGCCACCTTTGGGTATTACCGCAATTGTTTTGGGACGTCCACCCAGCTCCTCTGATTCTTCGTGAACACATTCGTGTCACAATGGCTTAGCAACTGTTGATTTTACACTTCTATAACCAATCGTGTCATGTAGATTTACAATTAGTGCGACTCTACGAAGCCATTATGGCATCATTAAAATAGCAGAATTGAGGCCCTTGTCTAGTTGTAACTTCTCTTAAACAAACAACTGTATCATAAAGCTAGGTGGTTAAAAACTTAGCAACAAGTATTCCTTTGTAACATAAACATTAAATTTATCAAGAATCTTAATAACGCGATACAAATTAATTAAATAGTTCAAAGGTCATTCAGAGAAAAGTCGCCGATTTATATGATATAAGAAAGTTTTTTATGCTTAGGTCGTGATTTATTGTAAGTTTTATCAATATTTAATGAGGATGTTTTGTGTCGTCCGTGTGCAGGTAGGGGTGGTTGATGCCCCACGCGGCGCCCGCGTCCGCCATGTCGGCCCCGCCGCGCCACCCGCACTTTTACACCGTGGAAGTGGGCGACACGCGCTTCACCATCCTCAAGCGCTACCAGAACCTCAAGCCCATCGGCTCCGGCGCCCAGGGGATCGTATGGTGAGCATTGTACTACGCATCGCCACACACACTGTAGATACCCACTACAATATACCACCCTCCTGATACTATTTTCTACAAGATTTATATAAGAGGTTATGTACAGTAGTAAGCATTACGATACAGTACCAGGACGCATCACTACGACCATTCGAGTTACTCCAAAATCCTATCCGTTTGATTTCCAACAGTAATTTAATGGAAGAAGGTGGCCAAGGAACAAGCGGTTCGTGTGGTGCGTATTAGCGGATCCAGGGGGGAGTCTCAGGGGCCCAGGCCCCAAAATCATCAGAATTCATAGATTTTTTACATTTTACCATGCTAAAATCTACCCTCTAGAGGGTCAAACCCTGTGTACTATTTTATTTTATACTTTTAACCTGTTAAAACCATAAAAGACAAATAAACGACTATCCTATAACAAAGGAACGACTATATAATAATTAATTGGTTAAATTTGATTTACTATTTACATTTTTAAACGTTTAATAATACAATAGAATAGAATAAAATTAATACTACTCCTGTAATAACATGAGTCTGACATTATAAGGCTGTGGTAAAGAACATTGTACAGCTTGGTCGTTCGCTGTACAACATGGGTGCATGCGGGGAGGTGAGACGCGCGCGGGCGAGGACATCGCACACCATCATGTCCCATGTGATTCTTTTTGACTGTACAATAGATTACGGAATGAGGGTTTAAGTTTGGTGCAGAAGCGATGTTTTGATCAATTCAAAAAAGATTCTTTAGACGAATATGGTGTGTATTGATACTCATGATCTGAAGCTTACCTGATGTGTAGTTTCCAGCAACATATTTTTATTGTTTATTGTCGAGTCTTCGCAGTGTCAATCACAATTGAGAGATACTGGAAACTTATCGTCATTCTTTAATTCAGTATTTGTACGTTGATGCGTCTGAATTAATGCAAAAGATCGAGAGGTTATAAATAGAGTTAGAAAGACTATTAAAGTATAAAAACACGTTGAAAATAATCAAACTATAACTTTCTCATGGGACTACAAAATCAGTGCATATTTGTAGAAAAAGATTACCTTATGAACTTCGTGAAATGATAATATATAAAGGAATTGATGTCTATTTTCTTTTCGTTAGTGATACGTGCAGCAAAAGATTTTCACTACTTGACTTCGTCAGTTACTCGTACCGTGAGTTCACATCGCTGAAAACATCTCATAAAACATGTTGTTATCTCTCAGATCACAACATGTTTTAGGTGAATGTTTGCAGCGTGAACTCACGGTTATCGATACATTAAGATAAAGAGAGTATGGTGTGAATTACATTACCAACTTATTGTCAGGTATTTCGATAAGCCAATAACTCAAACCAAACCCAAAACTAAATCAGACGCGCCATCCTAACAGCTGGTATATTAAGTTAGCTAATTTATTCTCTGAGATTAAATATTCGGAGTTTAACGCAGAAGTTTAATTAAAAATGCAATAAACTTCAACGAGAATTTTAGTCTTCTAGAACTTTTTCAATGTTTTATTGCATTTTACTTTTTATATTCATAACTTTTTTCTACAGTTTTGTTTTTATTCATTGTCTTAAATTTGTTGATTTTAATCTTACATAAAGTTGCTTCTGCTAAAAAATACACTGACCTTTCGTGTTACTAAGCATGAAAGCGTTCAACATAACTCTAAATATTAATTATTCTCCCATGTATTTATTATCTGTGAATTTTAGGTCTTAAATTAGACGAATGATCGTTTTGTCATGCACCCCCCAAAACTCTTAGAGTTTTTTCATCAAACCTTTTATTGAAATTGAAAAACCGTGAGACGTTTTCTTGTACTTGACATTCCTCTAATTACCAAAATCTTTTTTAACGCGCCGCCATTATATACCGGCATATTTGTAAAACAGAATGAATAATATCATGCTCATGAGTTGGTCGATCACAATCTTGTCACCACTCTTTCTCGCGACGCATCGAATTAGAGATAAGACATTCTTGACTACTTTTATGACATTTTTGATAATTATTAAGTTACCTCTATTACTCCTTAATAACTTATCTATTTAACTAACAACGGACTTATAGTTTACTCCAACATACTGTACTTTATTCTTATCAATTTTAAATTATAACACAGTTACTCTTGTAATGTTCCTATGTTAATTCGCATGTAAGCACTTCCTATAAACGGACTGTTCAGTATCTTGTCTCTTTCCATTTAAAACATGAACACTTAAAATCTTATAAAATGAAAGAAGTATTATGAGAACTACGGAGAGAAAAGAAAAACTTTGCAAGCTATCGCTACATATTGTGACCTAGATACTTGTGACCTAGATACTTGTTATAGAATTCTACGTAAACATCAACACAAAAGATTCCAAACACCTCCCCTACCTTATTAC
>DWTW01003388.1:0-10055 GCA_018246275.1 Papilio slateri
AAGTTAGCCAAAGAGAACTCTGAACAAAATATGGAAAGGGAAAGAAAACAGCTGGCTGAACTTCAAGCTAAAAGGGAAAATAGTGCAATTGCATTCCAGAAAGATATTGCTAAATATCTTTCCAGTGGAAGGGTGCCTTTAAGTAAGTTTTAAAAGTAAAAAAAATGTTTAATGGGCGACTTAAAGCATTTTCTTTGTATCAAGGTATATCATCTTCTATTAGCTGTATCTAACAGTATTTGTAACTAATATGACAGAGTTCTTCAAGAAGAAAGAGTGTACTTCATAAAGACCGACAATGCAGCTAATCCTATTGTTGATGTTCATGGGCATTGGTGATCACTTAAGGGTTTGTCTGTTGAATTAAACCTGCTTAACCTGCTGCAGCTTAATACTGTCTTTGTGGGTGTCTCAGAGTCCTCATATTCATCCTTTTAATATGTGCATAACTCTCCTCAGCCACTGTTAGATGTGGCCATATTGTATCTTATACTGTTATCATGCCTATATGTTTGGCAAAGTTCTACATATGTAGTTACAGTATCTGTGTTTAAAACTTTACTTTTACATATATGTAATATGTGAATCTTGCAAGTTTGTGTTAAAATGGCCAGTGGTCAGCAGTTCAATATATGCTTATGTCACCGACCAGTTGTGAGTCAGTTAATAATCTAATAAACTGTCAATGAATTGTGACTGAATGCATCATTGACAATTTGAAGTTTTATTTCAAATGCAACAAACCTTTTCATTGATAAACATCTTTTTAAGATATTATTTTTAAAGTTATACTTCATTTGGCGCGTTAGGGAAAAATGATGAGTAAATTTTTACGATGCGCGCGTACACCGTCACGAAAAACTGACACCCTGAAGTTAGCTATAGACAACATTTTAGTTAACATATGTTTGCATGAGAACTCATTTTGCCATTTGAATTTTAACATTTGCAATTAAGTTTTATTTTATTAACATCATGTTCAACCTTACAAACCTAACCTATAATTATCTTCCATTCGAACTTAAACCTTAATGCAATAATGCAAGCAAAATATCAGTTCATAATTTGCCTAGTTGACCTCAACAGAGTATAAACTGTCTAGAAACAACATCAAATTGTTTGATTTGTTTCGTGTACAATTTGCTGATCACACACATCATGATATTCCTAGTCTGATTATAAACTAAGTTCACAATTAGTAGGAGACACAGCCATTTGCATGCATGTCTTGATGCAAACAATGAAAAAAAGAAAGGCCTATAGATAAGAACAGTAAAAGCTGATGGACAATGGATTTAAAATATTTAGGATGATAGTAATTCAACATTGTGAATTAATAATGATGCTTCATTGCTACAAATTGTAAATTAAATAATGATTTTTTTTCACAATATTCCAGAGTCGCCATCTTCACCAGAGATTACTCTTGAACAAATCCAGCTAGAAGATGACAAAACAGATTTAGAGAAGTTTTTGGACAGTTGACTTAATTGTCATTTTTATTGTGTGGTGATACGGCAGAGCTTTTTTAGTTTATAAGAATTAATATATATAATTTTTTATTCCAAAGTTACATTAAAGTTGTTTAAGATGATGAAATATTTTTTATTTGATAGAACTCATCTCGAAATAATAACCTGCATGTAATATACCATATAAAAATTTATTTTGGTCAACACCTAAGGAATTTTAACTGCATACATCTCTTTGTATGAATTGCAATCCTTTATCTTACTTGTATGTTAATAAATGCAAAAATACAAAACTGTATATACAAATCATTTATGACTAGTAAAACGACCACATTGCTAAAACCTCATTGGGTTTAATTAAAGCCTTGAGGCTGGCCTCGACACAGTTCGATACACATTTGCTTTCGTTTGGATCTCACAAAACTCGATGCAACAAAATCATATAAAAAATTACAAAGGCGGAAGACGCTTACAAAATCTAAAGCACAGTTTCCTAACATAATTCTATGATAAATAGTAGACTATGATTTCATATTGTCATCAGAAACATTCAAGAAGTAAAGTATTGTATTTTAATCTAAGCTTTCCTCATAATAGGATTTAAATCTCCTCCGCCATGGGCAGACATTTTCACTTTACCAGTAACACGGTTTTTAATACACGGGCCAGCATCTTTTATAGCACCGCTTGCTTCTTCTATATCTTCATCGGATGAAAAATCTGACGCACAGAGAGTTAAATGCCTTTTCTTCGGTGGCATTACATGTAAGGTCCATCTCAGTGGACCCTTATGACTTCCCTTATGGTTAGGCTTAGCTTCGTAATCTGTATCGGATGCAGCCCGCTGCCAGTCTCCTTTAAAACTTCGCGAATTCTTATTGGATCTGTAGCTTTCCTTTTTTTCCCCCCTAGGGGGGTTGTGGAAGTTTTTTAAATTGATGGCAGTGTTGGTATGACTTTTGGTGTTAAGATCGGGAAAATTTTGTGAGTATATGACAACACTATCAACGGATGTATCCTTATGAAATTTTGACATTTGCTTTCTCGATTTTTGATTTGTCTCTGGTATTGTAGGATTACTGGGGGTGCGTTTTTCTGTTGAGTGACCATTACTGCTGCAACTCGTATTGCTATTGCTCGTGCTGTATTGTTCAACCGCTTGCTTTTCCAACTCTCGAAATTTCGTGTCTATGCTCTCATCAGACGCTTTGTACTGTTCCAATGCTTCCTTTTCGAGTTCCTCAAACTTAACTTCTACGTTAGGTGGCCGTATTCTTGTCGGTAGAACAACTTTAGAATTCAATTTGATTAATCCGGGTGTAACTAATTTTTGGGATAATCTGACGCAACCTGCCGGAGTTATAGTGATTGGGGACGGTGCGCTCATGCTCAATACTGTGCTATACAGTCGTTTTTTCCTCAACCCACTGTCTAAAGCGGCGGCACTTGTAGACGGAGCTTGACCATCGTTTACAATTTTTTCTTTTGCTTTACCACTATCTGCTTTTTCTACAGCGTTGTTTGAAGTCGATTGCGATTCTTTAATTTTTAACTTTGCGTTATTTTTTTCATTTGCATCTTCTTCTTTTTCCGCGTTATCAGAAGTAACTTTCATTGTTTTTGAATTGCTAGTATCTGGAACGTTGAGACTTTGAGGCAGTTGTAAGCGATTGTCCAATCTTGAGGGGTGATCTCTTGGCCACCAGATTCCATACCGTCGGTCAGGACAACGCAATGGTCTTTGTCCCATTGGAACATACCGACTTACATTCGTTCCTCGATACATCGGACAGCGAGCTGCATTTGCTCGCATAATAGCTTGGACACTGGCTGATAGTCTACCCAAAGCCCGTTGGCATTCGGTCATGTGAGGAGGTCTCGGCGTGTCAAACTGAAACTAAGAGGATAATTATCTAATACACATAAGAACTATGAACGCAGATGTGGAATTACTGTGCGTCGCAAAGAAAGTAAAAAATCTTTCATCAAGTTATAATACATTTCTACTTTTTCGAATGTGAGAAGCGACAGTACTACGTTTTGCACTTTAGGACCTCAAAAAAATTATCTTTATGGTAACTTAATTAAATAACTTAAATCTGTCTCTGTGACTATATTAATCTATTATTGATAATGTTTTGTATAATTAATTGCGTAGAGTTGGTGTTGGCAGAGAGGTCAGGATACATTAGAAAAAAAATCGAGGTTTGGATACTGTTGATTTTTTTATAGAAATCCAGAAAAGAAAACAACAACAAGCTTTCAAAATATTAAAATAGTATTTAAATTAATGTGCAGATATTTAAAATTATTTGGCTGTCCGAGTTTCGACCTTCCGCGGTCAGATAGGGACCGTGTTAGGTTGCCTGTTGCCGACCCTGATATAGACGCATCTAAAAAGTTTGATATTCATTGTAAAACCACCCATGTAGCAGAGGATCAGTCACATCGCAAAAAGAAAAAGATTTATTTTAATGTTGCCCTTTACACTATTTAGACTAATATAGCCGAACTTCCAAATGAAAATAAAGTAAACTCTTACTTTGCAAGCCGGATCACAGCAGAGCTGAGCCGGTGCGTCAAGGCAGTACGAAGGGGGAGCGGGGGAGAAGCCAGCTAATCGTCGTGGCTGCCTCCGTCTTGCTCGCATTTTTCGGGAGGGAGGCGGCGGGCTGCGGGCCCGTAATGTCTGTTGGCGGCTGAGTCCCGATGTTTCCCAGAGTGCGCGCACACTACGAATACGAGCCTCTAATGTCGCCTCTTCACCCGCGGCTGCTGCCGCCCCACTGGAGCCCCAGCGCTCGCTAACTGCCGATCGGTGCCCGTTAATTTCTACGTATCTTTTTAAAAAACTATGTAACTTAAAGAAGATAATCTTAACAATTTTCCTTTAATTACATTTAAGTTTAATTAATTTACTTTTAAGTTGAAAAATTAATATTTTTTTGTAATATCATTCTGTTTGTGACCATAAAACTTATTCAGTTTTAGTTTTGCGTTTGATTCGAAAATACTTCTAATGTATATTTGAAAACTATCAAAGCGAGAAGTTTATAACTCAGGGTAGCTATTGATTAGGCCATTGTGTATAGTTTTTCCATAAACGTATTTTAGTGAAATGATATGTTTATTTGTATGTAATAATAGTAAATGGTAGCTGAATGTAAGTAGAACGCACAAATCTTCCTCAATAGGCATCCTGTACTGTCTTCGACGTCGGGGCAGCAGAATACGATCAGCAGGATCGTCCATTAGCTTCCGGAACCAATATTCTACCTGATTATATGAATAAAATGTTGTTATTAATTGTATGAAAGCATAAGATAAAAAAATACATTTAAGAAGGGTAATTCTTTTCACTTTGTTGGCCATTTTGCGCTCTGAAATTGTCTCTATATTATGACATAGACAAGCTTAGAATATGATAAAGAGTTCTATTTTATGAATCAGTTACGAATAATATACTTTCGTAAACATTATTTATATATTTACGAAACGATTTCATTGTAATTCAAAATAAAGATTATAAACTATACTTAATAAAAAAAATTCGGCTAATTTGGTATTTACAAAATATGACTTTGTGACGCGAACAACGAAAAATCCGCAATAAATTAAAAAGGAAATGAAATTTATTACCTCTGGTAACATCCAGCATTCTGTTAAATCAGAATTTTCACATCCTTGACTGTTGTAACCGCGTCCTGATGTTTTCTCATTTGTGATTTTGTAACAATTTTCCCTAAAAATAAAAACGTATATCAAGGTCAAACCTAAACATAAAATTGTAAAGTAACCTTAAGTACTCCCATTCAAATGATGTACGTGCTAAGTGCGTCCCAACAGAATTTAAAAATGTATTAACCTGACTTCATCATAATAGAAGTTTCCGTAATATTGAGCCAACCTTGACTCTGGTATTACATCTTTTACACTTCTTCGGGAACAGTTTCCATTTTCAGGACTCGGAGTAGCATGTGACTCTAAAATAATTTCATAATAAATTAGTTTCATATATAGTCATAGAAAACCGCGTTTGAATTTGATGTCTGACCTGTAAGTTCGCATTGATTATGTTGCAAAACCTGTGAAGACTCTACCGCTGTGTCTTGAAGAACTTGCGAAACACGACAATGTTGTGCCCAAAGGCGCTGTAATGTTGTTTAGTGACTTTTAAGTGAATACAATAGAATAATATTGGTTTAAAAACAAAAAATATGTTATCTTATATAAAATACGAAGGCGTTCGTAAAAAAATGTTATAGATACAAAGACTTCCGTTGAAATTGCTTAATGCCAACCTGGTTTGCTATGATAAAGTCATCTGGGGGCTCCGTGGCCCATGTGAGATCCGCACAAAGGGCGATATGTGCCCAAGCAGATGAGTAACGATCCACCTCGAAGTTCATTCAATGTGACATCTCACACATACAATTAATTATCTTTAGAATAAGAAACAAACTAATATAATAGTCACTAAATTTTAAGAGAAAAACTAACGGTAAAATTGTAAATATAAATAACGACAATTTGAAAGACATTAGTGGTTAAATCTACAATAACAAAATTTTCCTCTTTTTTGATAGGTACATGATGTACATTTTTTTCTTAAAATTTAAATCTCTTTTCGAATTTCATACCAACTGAATAAAATAAATGTCATCACGATGGTTTAGCTGGATTCCCACTACAGAACTATATACTTTCATTTTTAAGTTAGAAATGAAAAGGAGAAGTATACTACGATGTGTTCAAATTCAACTTTTTAACTAAATTAAATTATATTTTTAAGTTTACAAGTGAGCATTACATGTTTATGGGTTATGAGTGACCGACATTCAATATATTATAGTAATAGGCTCACGTGTATCACATTTGGTTCTAATAAGCTCAGAGAAAATTAAAATAAAATTGCAACCTCAGTAGGGTTAGAAGATTTGTTGGAAAGCTTACTTTTGCCCGACTGATAAGAAGAAGGTGGTTTTCCGGGAATGTATGCATGTCCGGTACATTGTTATTTGTAACCGATTTATACTCTTGCCGTTGTATTGTCATAGGGGGTACAGTCAGTGAGGTTTATTGGTTTCTTAAAATAACTATCGCTTGTTTTTTGGCAACATTTGTAGGTCTTTTGATTTTCATAGTCATAAGCCCTAGGAGCAAGTCAGACAAAACGAATTAAAATTATAGCTCTCAGGCCTAGAGATCGGAATTCAGGACTTCATGGTACTTTATTATCTTTTAATGCAGGGTCTAGTTGATGTTTTGGATGTTTTGAATAAAGGAAAAATAATTTTTCAGCAATAAAATATGTTGATATCAATGGCATTTGTAACTTTAACATGTAATTTGGTGTAGAAATATTCTTATAATATTTAGCTAGAATTATTCTTTTATAAATAAATTTATGCTCAAAAGAGTATAATTCTTCTTAAAGAACCTTGTCTCTATGCATATTAGTTTTAAGTCATTTTATAATTTCAGAATCTAGATTTTACAAGGCCTGAGCGGTATAAAATTAAATTATAAACCAGTCACACCGCATTAAACTGTACATCGGTAATACGATTGGGCGGCAATCTGCAAATGTCAAAAGCTTAGACTTCACTGTCACCTGTCACAGTGATTCAAACTGTCACTGCTCCATGTTTTTTAGAATTAGACTAGCAGTCTTGGTCTCGCATTTAGTTGTATAGGCGGTGCTCCTCTGCGCTCCTCTTTTGTTATGATACGCATGCGCGCTGTGGACTTTCTATTCTAGTGAAATATACATTGACAGTTGTAATGGTTTAGTGTTTTATTTTAAAAAATAAAAATAATTCCCAACTTATAAAATAACTTAAGCTTTTTTGAAGGAAAAAGTGTTTTAAGTGTACAAGATCCGACTAATGTTTGACGTTTAATTTATGTTGGATTAAAATAAATCAAAAATCGATTTAAAACGACCTTTCCTTGTTTCGGTTTTCTTTAACGATATCTTTTTGTTGTTAATTAAACGACAAGTGGAAGCAGCTTAACTGTTGGTGCGTCGGGAACAGGTTTCGTGGGGACCGTTTGGTTTTTTGTGCTGTATTTATATATATTTGTGTGGTATAGTTTATTTCGCAAGTGACTGTGCGTGAGATGAGTCTGTGATGCTCCGGTGGGGTGCAAGAGCCTCCAAGTGACTTCACATTTCAGCTGATGGTAAAGTATTTACGGCTATGTCTTAGTAATAGTTGAAACAAGTTTGATAGACGTATGTATTGTGCTACGAAAATCTATTCATAGTATTCCTATTAGTTATTAAAGTATGTCTATAATTCGGGATTCGTGTTTACTTATGATGATATACCTTTATACCTTTCTTCTCGAAGTCGATGAATTAAGTAAATAATCACTTTAAATAATCTGTCAGTGTATATAGTAATATGTAACATATTAATATAATTTTTTTTGAGATAAATAAAATGTGAAAACGTTGATATAATTTCAAAGAAATGACTACTGGTCACATCTCTAACTGAGCTGCTACTGTGGCTAAGAATCTCTCTATGGCTAAGAATTTGTGTGTGTAGTACTTATCCCTAGCAAGCTAATGAAATAACTGGGCTAATTGTGAGGCTATGAATAATAAATGGTTATCTGAAAAATTTATTTATTTACATACCTTTAGAAACAGCAATAAACATTAAGGTGTAATTGTCATTTCCTAATTGCTATTCTAGTTTTATAATGACTTGTTATGTTTTAATTTTGTAAATTATTTGTCCTAATTTTCTTTAATTTATTCACTACAAATACTTGTTTTATAAAGGTGCATTGATAGAAAATTACTGGATTTTGAACATATTTCATGCATAGCTAAATTCCACTAATTCTGTAAAAGTAGATGACACTGAAACTTGCTGGGGTCTGAAGCATGTGCAGGGTAAGGATAGTAAAAATCAGATACACTTCTGTTTGGATAGACCAGGGGTCGGTAAGTAGCTTCCAGTGTGATATGGTCTGGGTACTGCTGATTTTTTTTATCAAGTGCTAGTTATATAAAACTATTCTTTATATTAATATTTTGGTATAGTTAATAACATAATAATTGAAATTAGTGTATTTCCTGTTGTCAGTCAGGTATTAATCTGTACTAATAATACAAAGATTTTTTTTTAACAATAGGCTAGCAACCCACCCCGGCTTTGCACAGGTAGCACTAACTATCTATTGCCAGGAAAACATATGTGAATATGATGACAGCCAAGATGACAAAAGATGTTGAATTGTTTTGTCAATAAATTAACATCACCATCTGTTAGAAACATATAGAACTTAAAATTATCATAAAATTATAGCAGTGCAATTATAACAGTTAAATTTTAATAATAGTAGAGCCCGCAACAACAACATCTCTTGCACGAATGGGCCAGCTCGATTGGTGAAATACCACAACCCCACAGAAGACAGATCTGACGTAGAAGTATTTCGTCTGATGAGTGAAGTGCCAGAAGCCTAATCCTAGTCCTTTTCCTCTTCCTACCCTTTTCTAATAAGGATAGGATGGGAAGGATAAGGATTTGACGGGTGAGGGGATGGAAAGGAAAAGGTAATTTTTTTTTTTCTGTTTATCCCTTCCTCTGTCTACTTAAGATAGGCAATGCATCTGCACCTCATTAGCTTGTTGCAGATGCCTATGGATATCGGTCAGTTAATATGTTGAACCGCTTGCTTGTTTGCCACCTTCTATTTAAAAAAAAATAATCAACATTTAATTTTTTTTCATAATCATATGACGTCACGGCAAATACTTAACGGTTCAAATTATTTGTAGACAAGCGTTAAAAAGTGTAGTGACTTTGTAGTGAATTCACGTCCTTATTAAAGATTCTTAAATTTTTTAAAAAGAATATAATGCAAAATTACAATTTTTTTAATGGAAATAAGACATTTATTTATGAAGATGATCAGGTGAGTAAAAAACTTCAATATGTCATAAAGTTTTCTAAAGTATTGTTACTAACAGATAAATAACCTTAAAAAGTTGTTTTATTTTACTTTTTGTTCTTTCAGAGTATCGTTTTAGAACTAAATCCTCAAGGACCACTGCATCTTTTAGTTGTTCCAAAAAAGAAAATATCTATATTATCAAACGCTCTGACAGATGATAAGAAGCAACTAGGTATACCTTCATCAGTTTGATTTTATGAAAATAAGGCCAGAGTTGTTACTTTGAACATCAAAATGTTATCATGAAACCATTCACAAAATTAAATATGCTAAAATATTATACATTTGCAATTCAATTAATATAATAGTTTTAGATAGAAATGTTTCTAACATACGCATTAGCAGAAACATTTGCTTAAACATGTTATGGTCTCACAGATGTTTGTCAATAATCGAACAAAAAAGTTTAGTCTTGAAACTTCTTTATTTTATATTAAACCAGATATTGCCTGCGGCTGCGCACGCAATCGTTTCTTATTTTACTCGCTGGTCATTTTTGTAACTCGATTTCGGGTATAATTGGAGTATAATCGCTTGGCTGTTGGACTTGGAGGTCAATGTCCAAAAGTTGTTATCGGTTTCCATGGTAATGTATGACAGTAACAA
>DWTW01003389.1:0-10054 GCA_018246275.1 Papilio slateri
CTACTAATATTTCATATATATGCCCGAGGAGGGTTGGCGTCAGGCAGGCGGCCGGCCGTAAAAACACTACAGCCAAAACCTATTACAGTATAGACTACAGTTGTACTATGCCGACCCCACATAAAGTGGGAAAGGGCAGAGAGAAAGAAAAAATGATTACTTGTTCTATTCATGAAGAGGGGGGTAGATGGCGAGAAGCGAGCATAAGAAGGGTGATGTTCCTACCGAAACTTCCATCAAAAACAGATGAAATTTCGTTGCGCAAAGTACCTATGCTAGAAGGAGCCGCCTGTCGAACTGACCCTTTCATGCAATAGTTGCTGTTGCTGCAGGTTCTACCACTGCTACAATTACTGCGGTGATAACATTTGCAGTTTCTAATCTATAGGGCAAAATTAAAAAAATACGAATTCATAACCTACTTTTTTCGGTTTCATCGTTTCAAACACTGATTTTAAATAAAACTCTTCTTGATCGAGACTGAATTTAAATGTTCTCGTATCCACAAATACGTTTTTAAATGTAATTGTCGTGTAGTCTCCCCTTTTCACCAAGTAAGGTCCTTGAGGTTTTGGTTTCGTGGCTATACCTTTCACGTTGTACCTGGAATTGAGTATTAGTAAGTATTTTTAAACACCCTACCGTCATTCATTACGATCAATTGTCATTTACTACGGCCTGCAATTATTCACTAAGTCCTACCGTCGTTTACTACGCCCTACCGTCATTTACTACGCCATACTGTCATTTATTACGCCCTACCATCATTTACTACGCCCTACCGCCATTTACAACGCCTTACCGTCATCTACAACGCCTTACCGTCATCTACAACGCCTTACCGTCATCTACAACGCCTTACCGTCATCTACAACGCCTTATCATCAACTACAACGCCTTACCGTCATCTACGACCTACCGGCTCTACCCCCTACCTGTTGCAATCCTGAACCTGAACTAAAATATAATAGTACTAGGAAGGAGATTTCAGTGATGCGATTTCAACTGTTTCTTAAGATATATTTCCTTTACCCTCAAGTGGTGACCGTAAGAGAGATCACAATAGCCCAGTGGCTGGATATACGATGAATATTTTACAGTACACGAGTAAAATTATTTTCAGTCACTGTGTGAGCTACTGGCACTGATGAAAATTATAATTGCAGATCACAACAGTGCATTTTCTACTTACACAAACTCCCCAGCAGTGGGTGAGTTCAAAGAAACCCTGCAGATTTGGGAGCCAATTTCAGTTGGCTCGAACCAAGCCTGGACTTTCCCTTTCTCTAAAGGACCAACCACGTATTTTTCATCAATTATAATCGATGGATGAGAAACCTAAAAACGAAAATTATATGACAATATTAATGATAAAAAGTGGTAAACGTTTTTCTGGTATATTAGAACATAAATATGCAAAAAACGTAAAAACCTATCTCAATAATAGACTTATAGGTAAAAATTAAAAAGCAAAATTAATGAACGACCTATTCTCGATTCATCAATAATATTAAAAAAAAAACTTATATACCGATACCCTAAGCTTGTGCATTTAAATAAGTTGACATATTCAGATACCTAATAGAGAACAGATAGTATTAATATGTGCGATAACCCAATGTTTAGTGTTGAATAGTGGGCTAATATATTGACTTGGTCGTGATTATAAATATTGTAATATTTATTATTTTTTTGTTATCGTACCGTAATATTGAACTCCGCTCTGGCGTCTGTCTTATTGTGCACCCTTAATCTCAGAGGAACGGACGAACCCAGCGACGTCGTAAATTCTAGATTCTTTTCTTTAGCTGGCAAACATTTAAGCGTTACTCGGTACATGTACACACCGACTAATGGGTTAAAAACTTGTAGGTATTCTTCCGTTTCACCGACCACAAGGGGTGAATATGTTAATGTTAATGCCGCCTACAATAAACAATAGATATTGTACTCTAATTTGTTCAGATAGAATATGAAAAGACGGGAATTTTAGATTACGTTGCTTGCAGTATCCTACCAAACTTCAAAGTAACGTTAATAGTTTAGGGTACGGACTGCGAGACATGGAATCGTGGGTTCGAATCCGCCATTCATCTACTGACGTGCACCATCTTCTGACACGAGCTTAAGCTACCTGTTAATAGTTTTAAAGAACCTTATTACGTGAAATATTTATATAATTTAATTATAAGTTTGTACAAATTAATGATTGATTAAAGGCTGATGGATGAATACATAAAAATACCAACTTTAGAATTCCTGTTAATCTTTATCACATCAGGGCTTTCTAAATTTACACAATGGATATTGAACTCAGCTTCTGTGCTGAGCGGATTGAAAATTGACAGTTCTTTTTGTATGGACTCCCGCGCTCGAGATTCAAATGTCATCGTTCCCTTGATTCCGCTGGAGATTACAGTTATTGAGATGTTGTAGAATTGGTATTCGCGTGTTTCTTCGTTAGTAAATGTAACCTGCCATTGCAAAGTAGAAGAGTTCTTTTAATCTATAATATATGTATATATGAACTAGTCGATCTGTGCGGAATTCCGCAGCCGAGAGATATCGAATCCGATTCGATATACTCGTATATCGAAGAATCGACGCATACATTTAAGAATCTCTTTTTAGAAGATTTTAAATCTCAAATTTAAGAAAAGCGGTATATTTATAAACCGTGGGTCTATTTTCGCCATTAGCTGACACAATAAGTTTTAAAATGAGGGTTAAATGATGAAGGAATAAGAAAGATCACGCGGACGGACAGAATAACGGGCTAGAGAAATAATATATATAATGATAAATACTTTCTAATTCGTTCTCTGTTATTGAAAACTCCTTAATTATTAACACCATGTCAAATTTCGTTATGAATAAGGTAATACGTATTTTTTTACATTTCACCATAAAAAAAGAATTTAAAAGAAAATATCTTGTAAAACTTTTGTTAGCCCTATAATATTCTTATCGGAATGTTGGTGCCTGTGACAGGTAATAAGAGCCATATCAGATTTCTCTTTTTATTGTCTTCTTATAAGTGAAGACCTTCAAACATAACAGATATAATAAAACACGGTAAATATAAAGTATATAGATATAAAACATAAGATGAAGAAATAGTAGACCTTTGCCTCCATTTCACACTGTTCGTAACACACAAACGACCAGCGGCAGGTCGCCGTCGCTTCTCCCCACACCTTGATGGTTTCCGGATGTTTAATCTCATAATATCCCTCGTATTTGTCCGGAAAAATCTTTACAATTTCCGAAGTTACAATATATGATTCAGGAAACTGAAACGTAATAGATATTCGAAGTTTTAACAAAATTCCTTAGGAGTTTTTATGTTACTAGTCGCTGAACATTAAATTTACCGTCTGTTTAAAAAACATGCAAAAATCTTAAAAATGCTAACTATCCCCCAGAATTTCTTGTCTCTTAAAACTCAGAAACAGCAGAAGAAAAGCTATTCAACATATATTATATTATTTACATAGAGAAGACACCAAGTTGTATGTATTTATAGTTCTTCTTAAATCTTTCATGTTTGTTGGCATATCTGTACTACTGTACTTGTGTCTTCTGTATCTAGTACTGCAGGCAAAACTATCAAAATTATAAGATTTCTTTTGATTGTTTCAAGTTCGGAACCGATTTCAAAACACACACACCGTGAGAAAGTAACGATACTCAGAAGTATCGTAGCTATATTTTTAATATTAACATGCTAAATTGAAATTCATCCGGGTGACACGTGCACGAACAGCTAGAAAATACGTAACTAGTTTTAACTTACCTCTGTGATGTTATAAACTAACAATTCTTCATTACGCACGTCCTTTTCTTTGACAGTAAGTGACAGATCACCGTTGGGATTCGGGTGTGTGGCTATACCAATAAGGTTAATAAAGAGAGCACTTTCTCCAAGAGGTGAGTACAACACTTGACCCTGGAGAATTTGTTAGAAAAAAAAAATGCGATGTTTCATAATTCAATGCATACATAGGTTATAGGTTATATACATAGGTTATATTAGTAGCTGTATAGTAGAAATAAATAGTGTCCAATTAAAACGAGACTTTCTACCGAAATCGAATCTTCGGACGGTCACTGGAAATAAGTCGATCTTATGAGTGATTTTTATTTTTGTGACAATTTTGAATTGAGCGCATGGTCTATCGTGTTCGTTCGTTGTATAATGTAAATGACTACAATATACTCGTACGTACCTCATGTTTGCCAAAAGATTTGGGCTTGAAGTGAATAGGTATTTCGAAAGTCGTATTAGCTTCAACATTGAACTCTTTTAGTGTGGTAAATGCATCCCCTGTCACTTCAGACAATACCAGCCACATTTCGTCCGTACTGTGCGACAAGAATTAAATCTTACTTAATGTTAAAAACTTATACACAATAGCGATAAATGCAGTATAACCGACCTAAAGAAGAAGACATTTAACATTTCTAGTTTTCAACGCTTTTTAAGCTAACGCGTTTGTATGTCATCGATCAACCTTACCACTATAATTGTACTTACGGGTTAGTGACCACAAGGTGTTCGGTTTGTACTTCCCTCACGGGGCATTCCATGACCACCGTCTTGTTCTGGACGGCGCCGGCGTCGATGCACGTAGCATACAGAGCTAGTTCTAAAGGCTTGTAATTTTCAATGTTGCAACTAGCCTGTTCAAGGTTATTGAAGAAAGTAATGTTACTGTCGTAATTTATATATAAAAAAAATTGTATGACACGGTACCTAAAACACCTGCTGTGTACCAAGGAAAATATATTGCTTGTTTAGATTACTATTTTAAAACCTAAGATTACATTCGTTAATCTTAGTATCCGGCCATTATAATATACAGAATGGACACTAAAATGTTTGTGTGGCAATGTTATAAAAAATATTCTTTATTATTATATCGTTTTTAATACTAGAAGGTGGCAAACGACCAAGCGATTCACCTAATATCAAGTGAAAGCTACCCATAGACATCTGCAAAATATAGTGAGTTGCAGATGTGTTGCCTGCCTTTTAAGGGCAGAGAGAGATATATCCCCTGATAAACAGAAATAAGGATTACCTTTTCCTGTCCATCCCCTCCCCCGTGAAATCAAGGGGAAGACCCCTTCCCATCCTTTTCTTATTAGAAAATGATAGGAAGGGAAAAAGGAGTAGGATAAGGCCTCCGAGGTAAAGGTATCTTATCCAATACTTATTATCTTACCCAGACTTTAATAAACGGATTATTGTTGGCCGGCCGGAAGGTTACGGTGAACGTTACATCAGTGCGCGCGGCGATGTTACCTTCGATAGGAGATATAGTAAATTCCGCTGTCTTCAGAGGTTGCCACCAGAACCTATTAAATATAAATATTTATTATTAAATTCATTCGTCAGTTCATTGCGATCATGGTTAGTACAATTGTTTTGATGGTAGAAGACAAACAAGCAAAACATTCATTCAAATCATCTTAAAAAAACGGTTTATTGTTGTATATCCTCATTTCATGTCTCATTCAGAACCTAATAAGAACAATGAAAATAGGTGGTGACTGCTTTTTCACTCTTCCCCGATTGGGCTAAAAGAGTAAAGTCCTAATTTTAATTATTTTAAGTTCAATTTTTAGTTTAATTTCTCTTGAGTTATATTATATGGCCAAAGTTATGAGAGACCAATAATTAAAACTAACGTACAAAGATATATATGTACATCTCACCTAGCACTAAAATCTCCTTTATTCTGTAACATGACCTTTAATATTTTACAGCCGCGCTTGCGCACGCGGCCGAATTGTAAAGAGTTCTGACTGAGGCAAAGGCTCATGCCCGTGGCGCTGCCGCCCAGTTGCACTAGAGGCCTTTCGAATTCGAATACCTTCATCATTAACTGTAAAAATATTTATGAATTTACAAATTTAAATATTCGGTGTAGTGGTATAAATTGGCAAAAAATTCAAGACTGGTTTGACTGTTCTCGATGAATACCTGAACATTCAGTTTGCTCATAATTCCAACGGGCTTAAACTGTATCTTCAGTGGAACCTTGTGATAAGGTTGTATAGTGCATTTGTTTGGTACAACTTTTAATGACGAAAGTGCATTTTGCACATCTAAAGCAATTTGCGCTTGAATCTTATCCTCCTTGTAGGCTTTAAGCATTTCATCTCTGTAATAAAGATCGTTCTTTAAAAATATTTATGCATACATACAGAATAAGTAACAAAAACGCATTTAATGTAAATCTTTATCTTATTAAAACAATTAACAAAGATTAAAGATAAAAACTTATAAAAATATATATCAGTTTTAATCAACAGAACGTAAGATATATCCGTATCGATCCTAGTAATTATTTCAGTTGTTTAAAACAACTGCAGCGCGTACATAAAACGACGGTAATGGTGCGAATGGAGTCTATTTGACGTCTTAGTTGCCACTATAAGGTTTTTTTTGTATTGACATTAGAAAAACCCTCCGGTATTTCTCGTACAGGAATGAATTCAAGGTTTTTGTAGGTTTCAGCGGTAGGCTACTAGACAGATGCCAGTGGTGATTTACGTATTTATGATGTGTGGATCGATATGACTATATTAAAAAGACTTAGTTTACAAGCAAAATACTTTATTGATCTAACGAGATTTATCGAAATTTTATCATAAAATTTGTTTTTAATTGAATTAAACTTACATTAGAATAAAAAGAAATTCCACAAACCTGTCATGTCCAGGATCACTTCCTTGAAGACTAGCTCTGAAGCCCAAACAAATGCTTGTCGCTTCAGACTTGTTCGTATCGTCTACCAAGGCGTAAGTGTCTTTGAAAGAGAAGCTGGCGTCAATTGGCACTTTGCTATGATTCATAACATCGATTTGACGTACTATCTTCTCGCCGACTTTAACAGGACCCAAATCAAAGCTTTTTTGGCAGCCATCGTATAAATCGAACAGTAGTGGAACGCCTAAATCATGAAACAACATATTTTATTATAGGTAAAACTATTAATTGTAATTTTGATTTCCAAACTGAGCTGGAGTAAAGTATTGCAGAACCACTATGTCTCGCAAGTGTCGTAGATATTAACAGCATAGCAACGTGGTGACGACGGCTGATGTGACTAACAGTTTACAAATATGAGCGAACGGGAGAGTGTATGCACTAAAAATCAAATAAAGAAATGTGATTGGTACCAATGGTACATATATCTGAAAGACAAGAGTATAAAATGTAAGCCAGCGATCGAAAGCTTAGCTCGTGCTTAACTTAAATCGTGACTCTTATGAAGTCTAACCTTTGTAACAAAAACATTGTTGGTAAATCACCATCATCGTCATCGACCGAAAGATATCTACTGCTGGACGTGGGCTACTCCAAAGGATCGCCACAAACACCTTTGTCGCCGTCATACAGTAGGTTCCTAAAACCTTGACAAGTTGGTCTATTTATCTTATAAGAACTACCTAAGCTACATCGTTCTAGAATCGTTTGTCTACGTCTCCGACGTCTATATCTAGATCTTTTCTAAGAGCAACGGGCCTAGCGTATTGCCACTTAATTTAAATTTACCTTCAAAAGATCAAAAGTTCCTGAAAAAGATTATTTTAATCCTTAATTTATATCCTAACACATACACAAACAGAAAAAAAAAGATTCACGTACCTTCTCCTCGTATAGTAACAATTTCTTCACATAAAGTATTCACCCAGAATTGTAACTTGAATTCGTACACTTTGACTTCTTTAGGGCGGAAGTAAATGGATATTTTCATACGTTCAGTAGGCTGCACTGCATACTCCTTGTTGTACTGCACGTAAAGTTCCGGTAAGTTGGAAAAGTTTAGGTCAACACTGTAATTATAAGATTACTATATTTTATCGTATTTAATAAACATTAACAATGATTTTTTTAATATTTTTAAATATTTAGTCATATGTTAGTGCTATTGTGGGTGGCATAACATTTTGATTTTAATGTAAGAATACTAATAATTTTAATATATATAAAAAAAGATATATATCAATAATACTCATCGTACATTAAAGGCACTTCGTCAGAATTCTCGAATGCAATATTTTTTCGATAAGTAGTCTCCGGAGCATTTACTATGCATTTTCCAAAATCAAACTCCATGCATGAGAAATGATATTTTGGCTTTTCTATTTCTGCATGAAGATATATCTCGTATTCTGGGCCATCTATTACCTGAAAAACGAGTGAGATTTTTAAGATTTAGATGCGAAGCCGGATATTAGTACGTTTTTGATATGGGATTCATGTCAAAGAAATTGTACTAAAATTTGAACTGTTTGAAATAAGTACTAATATCTGAAATAAGTATTAAAGTTCGAAATATTTATTTGTAAATAATATTTTATGTAAATAATTATTGTAAAAAATAACAAATGTAAAAGATTGCCAATAAAAATTACGCGTTAATTACATACTTAACAAGCAAACACTTACTGTCAATGTGACAGGAAAAGCGTGCACGGGCACTTGTTTTAGATTAAAATGCAGGATGCACTCGACTTGATTCCCGGGTGTGACATGTCCGGTTCTCGGCTCAATATCCACCTTCAAGTACTTCTTGACCGGTGTACTGGAATAATGCCACTCGAAGAAGAACGTTGCAGAACCATCATTCTTTATTATGAACGGCACTGTCCTTTCGTAGGTTGATGCAGTCTAGAACAAAGTATTTTCACCTATTTATCATACCTTGTATAATAGAAGCAAACATTGTGAGTGCATATATGAATAGACGTAGGTGTAGAGTGAAAAGTGTGTAAAGACACATTTATTAAAATTCTAAATTAATTGTACAAACTGATTATACTCCAAAAGACGGTACTAGAGTTCTACTAAGAACAGTTCTATCATAGGGTGAATAAGTTATTGAAAATGTCATCTATTTTCTAGACAATTGATGTTAGTCCCTTATTTTTTATTTTACATTATCTCCTAATGACAAAGCGTGGTTATCGTTTCCCGTTAGGGCCATATCACCAAAACATTATTGAGATTGTATACGGTATGACAATATTAAAATATGTTATGCTTACCTTATCCAGGTGAATATTCGTAACTGCTTCACTTTTGAGGGTGTGCTCATTGCCAATGAGATAATACGTCACTATGGGCTTTATCGAGTAGCTTAGAGCATTAACGCATAATGTCAATACCTTTGTCAAATGTTTGATACTGCAGAAAATCTTAAACGACAACGGCCCATCATATATCGGAGTGTAAATTATACTGGAAACACAAGAAGGCATGAAAAAATATGTTTTTTTATTCATAAATTTATCTATATAGGTGTATTTCCCGTAAAAGCACAAATTTCCACAAAAAACAATATCATCAATGCACAACGATCGTATTTAATAATATATGTTGTTATCGTTGTCATCTCAATCCTTAAATAATATTCCCAATTACTTAAAACTAAATCAGTAACCCTTGAATAGTTATTCGAACTGCTGTGACTTGAGTAATAAAACGGGGAATGATGCTTTACGACACGTTATACACCGCATTTAACTAAAGCCAATCTGAACTTACTTATTGGACCGACTGGTGAAATACCACGACCTCACAGAAGACAGGCGTCAAGTAGAAGTATTCTGCGTTTCGTCTGATGATTGAGGTGCCAGAGCCTCAATTTTAGTCCTCTTCCTTTTTTCATCCTTTCCTAACAAGGATAACATAGGACGAGGAAGAGGACTCGACGGGATGGGGATGGATAGGGAAAGGAAATATCCTTTTTTTCTGTTTATTAAAGGTGTTTTGTTCATTATGAGCCATTTAACAAAATTTTAACGATCGAGTTTAGGTAAAAATCGGTGACATCGTGTCTGTGTGCGTAGCAATGGCACACATGCACAAAGCGAGCAGTGTAGCACGAGTGTTGCGACGGACTAAGCCATCTTGAGACGCTATAATACGATTATACCTTGGTTAGAAATTATTGGCAAAAATATTTTATTTTTGCTAACTTAACTAATCTACAACACGTGTTTATGTCAGCGGTATATATATATATATAACAACAAC
>DWTW01003390.1:0-10054 GCA_018246275.1 Papilio slateri
GCGTCCTCCCGCAGTCGCGGACCCTCTCCGCAGCCGTAGGCTCGGGCGCGAGAGCTTCGGGCGATGAGACTGTAGGGTTCATCGCCCGTCGCCACCCCCTCGAGACGGGAGGCGCACCAGATGTTCCGGGTGCGCCTCTACGTGAAGTCCGGGGACCATGAGTCCCAGGTTTCGAGAGTCTGCCTCGGCAGACACGCCGGCTTTGTTGCGGAAGATTGCGCGAGCTTTCCCGTGACCCGGCCACCAGGCGCCGCGACGAAACATCGCTGGGTTATTAGTGGGTATACCGGCCAGGACCGGGGAATCCCACGTACCCTGTGACCCGGAACTTCGGTTCCGGGAGGGATGCATAAAGCATTTCCAAGCGTAAAAAAAAAGGAGGCGAGCAAAAAAATAACGTTAAGGGTGAAGGACGCGCGTGGGGGCGATGTGACGGCGCTACACTTAATTATAAATCGCCTTTTGTTGTGTTAGTTGCCATATTTGCATGTTTTATTTAATGGACCTAACATTTTTATTAGTTCGGATTTTTGATAAGAAATAGAGGGATAGAAAATATAACCTAATATCAGTTGCCATGATAATGTTATATAATTATTTTTGAAAATAACAAATTTTTACGTGTTATTTATACTTCAAGTTAGGAAGAAAAAAATGAATGCGAGCGAAGCCGCGGGCTACAGCCAGTCTATACATAAGATGCTCGCTGTAAAGCGCCGTTTAGTGGCAGAGCTTGAGAGCTAAACCAGAACGAACGACAAACGTTATCACTATCCGGGAAGGAGAGTCTTTATACTTTGAGAGAGAGACTTTATATCGAAATTTGTTTTTTCCCTTTATTCTGCAATAGTTTGTGACGCCAAACAACTTCTATGAGAGGTAATAAGCATCTTTTTGTTTATTGGTTGCGCGCACAATTAATATTTATAAATCGAACTTTCGTAAAATCTTTTGGCAGGTGATATCAACGATTGTTAGATGGCAGCACCATGCTCAGCGATTGCCTTTACAGTAAACGTTGTACCAAAACACTGGTAGATGGTGTGGCGCCGCTTAAGGCTAAGGCTAGATTTAACAGTTGCGACCAATAACAATAGATGGCGTGGTCGGTGATGTGATGTCATTTAATATATGTCTTTGTTATCTTCGCGGTTTACGAGTTACTTATGAAGCATCGTATTTTCCATTATTTACAGAGTTTCTGCAGTTTATATAATATTTTCTTTATATCGACTAAATACATTTATGCACTATTTATAGTTTTACACTTTTTGCTCCTATTTATAAACTTGGTTAATTATAAAGCTATTTTAAATACGAGTACGATGAAAATACGATACGACGAGACACACACACACACATCACATACACACGCACGCTCGCACGCACGTATGCACGCACACACGCACGCTCGCACGCACGTATGCACGCACACACGCATGTACGCACGCACGCACGCACCCACGCGTTGGGGAATGAGGTGTCATTAGATTCGTATTTTACCCCGGAGTGTCATAACGTCAGCATAAAATCCATATATAGTGGAAGTAAATCAATAAAATGACAATTATAGTCAGTCGGTTCTTTTGGTCCTTGTAAAGTAACTATTGCTTGTTACCTAGTGTTGCCATTACACATGCAAACGATCCGAAAATTATCAGTGCATGAATGTTACCATAAAATGTTCTCTAAATATATTTTGAAGTTGACTTTGGCTTATTTAATTTATAGCACTATTATAAAGAACAATTTGTTAAACTTAGACTTTAGTTGAAAGTTAGACTTAAAGTAACATAAAGCACGGCACTGAGAATCAGTACCTATTATACATATTTATATATTTATATAGATTGATATGTGATAAGTTTCCTAACAAGCAAATTTTTGTAGGAATTCGGTCATCTATAGACTTTTAAGTCCATCGATGAACTTGGGCTTATTGTAGTTGTCATCGTTGCGTGTTCCAAATAAACTCTGCTTAGACATTTATTTTTTTTAGACAACTTTTCTTTAGTTCGGATCGGATTTTTCTTAGGAGTGTTCGGTTGTGTAAGTTTATTTTATATTTTAGTGTTACATTTTATTTCCTAAATATCTATATTATTCATAAGTTCGTTTAAATTCACCGCCTTGTTTTGAATTAGTATTGATTTATTACAAAATTTTAAGATTACCTAACATCTTCTCGATGGTCTTCGCAGTATTATCCATTTGTGTAACATTGTCATCAGGGGTGTCCATGTAATCTGGATCGAGAATGTCTTCCGTATGTTTATTTAGCATTGGCAGAAGCAGTGTGGCGGCCCGTCCGACACTCAGGTTGTAATACTCCGGAAACAAGTCATCGAACTCTAAATCGGACTGGTCAGTCGATTCGTTTTTCTCGGTGCTATCTGAAATTTTAAAATACCATATTAGACTTTGGTAATCAAGCTTATGGTTAAAAAAGCAAAAACTTTATTGCTGCTAATAATTATTTTACAGTAAATACAATACTCTTCCAGTCCGAACAAAGTAATGGTTGCACCCATGCGGCAAAAGCTAACAACGCGGTCATATGAATTATATAGATTGTCTCCCCAAAGGCAGACCTGCGATAAGTAGATGCCGTATGATCGCGTAGAAGTTTTTAGTACCTAGGATTCGAAAAAAATATATAGATATTTTTATAATACTAAATAAAAATTTACTTTTGAAACTTCTTTTTTGCATAGGCTATAATTTGATAGTTTTTTTAGAGTATTAATAATTGAATTGTTAAATGTTAATAATAAATAATATGGTACAAACAAATACATTTTTGCGAGGTATCACGGATTCCCGTAAATATTAAAACCATGAGGACATATAGATAAGTTGGTAATCTTTAAAAAGAGAGCTGCGAATTGTTCTTGAAGGTCGTTATTTTCTTTTTGTTTCTTTCGTATATATATATACCTAATATTAGACAACGGGCGAGTTGGTAAATTACGAGGAATACAGACAGACACATAAATTACATGCCGTACACCAATGTGTGTTACTGGCTTGTGATTTTTTGCCAATTTTGTGGATTAAATCCAATATTTTCATTGTACAAGTAAAGAATACATATTGTAAACTTACTCATAGATTCAACACTTTCAGTTTCTGTATGCCTATCGGCATCGGCTCCATTTGAATCATTGTTACTTCTCACAGCTTGTTTTGTATCAAATGTGCTATTAAGTCCATTTATTATTGACGATATTTCTTGCGAAGTGAACTTCTCTTCTTTCTCGGTGCCTTTTGATAATACGTTTCCTTGTATTGAACGTTTTGTCTTGGTTCTACTATTCTTCGAGACTGCAATGTAAAAGAAATGTATAGAATTATTATCAATACATTTCTTCTTGGTTTGATATCAAAATTGTTTTATTAGATGTTCTTCGTATTAAATATATTTCCTGTGAATGTTGTGCAGTCATTTGTAATAGTTTCAATACTGTAACACGATATTTTTCAGTAAAATACATATTAACGATCAAGACCACATTCATTACCAGATTATTATAGCCTGATTGTGTTTTTTTTTTTATAAAAGAAGGGGGCAAACGACCAGCGCTGCCGGCCTTTAATAAAGAGATATGCTCGCTTCTTGAATGACTCTAAGTCGTACTGGTTTGGAATTTATTTATATATTCATTTATAAATAAAAAAAATGACGCTGTGACATCTTCATTTCACAGATCGTGATTTTAAATGCGTTTAGGCCTTTCACAAGGAGGTTATTAAAGCACGAGGTCCCGAGGTTGGTAGAGTCAGTCTTAGATTGTATCAAATCCCTGAGTGCGTTAGCTCACGTCTAGATTATTCCGAAATAACCAATCAACTTTGAGCTCCACTACGCTCCGGTTCAATGCCTGTCCAGTGGAGCGGAGCGGAGCTGTGCCAAAATTAACCAAATTTAAATCCTTTAGTAGACGAGGTTTGTGAGCTATAATGAAATATAAACGTTCATACATTTCGGGGAAGCGGAGCGGAGAAACGGAGAAACTAAACTGTCTGATCGCTTCGAATGAGTCATCTCAAACTCTCGGTCTAGAGCCGCACATTCCGCAACTCCGTTTTCCACTACTCTTGCGCTGCGCTGCACTTCTTCGCCCCGCGACAATGATCAAGCGTTGAACCGGAGCACAGCGGAGCTCAGATTTGATTCGTCAATATTGGCACAGCTCAGCTTAGCTCGGCCCTTAGACAATTTTTTTTATTTATAACGAATCTTAAAAGTTAAATAACACTGACTTACAGCCGTCTATGAATTCCATGAGCTGCACCAGTACACGGTGGTCTACATCGAGCGGTGGCTCCTGCCGGCACTGCTGCCAATTCCCACACTCCCAGCGGCCCGCTGCGGTGCAGTGGCATCTCGTGCAGCCCAGGCAGATGTTGTCTTAAGAAACAGAACAGAGTTATGAATACTCACGTCTCTCAACAATAGGGGAATCACAGACACCGCTGTCTCACTGAATACAGGCGTCTCGGTATAGATACCGGCGTTATAAATATGGACTAAGGAGCAAGAAAAATACAGTGGTAGAGCTATTGTTGTGTGTTGTGGTGAATTACCACGAGCTCAGACCTCATAATCGACATCAATACAGGCGGTACTGCGTTTTGTCTGAGTTTGAGTGAGGTGCCGCATCCATGAAGGAGATGTTCTGTGTTGTCTGTATTTTGCCTGCCGTTAGCTGATTGTGTAAATAATTTAGTAAAATTATTTTTAACCGCCCCATCTAAGCTAGCAGAAGGTTCACAATAGTTGACCTCATGTGTCGTAGTCCGTACCCTTATGCAACAGGCTTTTGGCTCTTATTATTACTACTAAAAAATGGCCAGATATATAATCTTTTAATTGACTTCATATTTTGTTGGTTACTATATTTTATATGTGTAGGTAAATAACGTTTAACATATTTTTCTAACGTGAGATAATCTCGGTTAGTAATCAGTCGAGTGTTAAATACTAAGACAAACAGACACTGTTAAATGGCACCAAGAAGCTTTATTGTATATTGTAATTTGTTACTTTATTGAAAATAAAAAAGTCGCATGTGTATAAATTTAAAATAAACATCTGATCAGATTAGATGTTATATTACATGATAGATGACGTGACATCCTTGTGTGAAAGGCCTTGCTTCGTGTGATGATAGGGTAATTATGTTTTGAGTTAGATTTTTCGTCAATACAATTACATATATTTAAAATGCTCAATTGTATTGTATAAATGAATGTTTATAAAAATACGATCTATATTTATTAGATATATTTTAAAACATTTGTCATTCAACATTGAAAAACTGAGGTCGCTGTGAAAACTATGATCGAAGGAAACCATATTTCCTTTGTCTCAGACAAATAATAAACAATAACGTGGGAAAAAAATGCTGGTACACTCACGTTTGTTGCAGTTCGTGTAACTCGATATGTGTGGAATACATTGACGGCTCGAGCACGATTCTGAAATAATTTATGGAAAGAAAACAATTAATGTATAATAATATATAAATTATTATTAGAAAGATTTTTACGTTAAAATGTTAATGAGTTTAGTGCAAGTTAATAACCTACGCCCTCTACGCATTTTGCGGTTAGCCGGAACGCGGCCGTAGTCAAAAATATATATAAAAACGCGGATCGTGCGAGTTTGCGGTCGGTCGGTTGTCGTATTGACCGGGCGCCGTTGCGCCCAACCTTTAACGTCGTAGTCGTAATGGCGACCGCAACCTGCCTGGCTACACCAGCCGGCCGGCTGACCATGTCCCACTAGCCGCACAATGCATACGAGGCTTTAGATCTATTTAACTAACTCTCGAGGTAACGCTCCTAAAAAATATTACAAGTTTTGTGCGAGATTAACTAAATAATTTATTAAATTAACCGGCTTAAATTACGTTCGCGTACATCTCGAGCGGCGTTCAACGGAAGAAAGGATTAGCGGATTAAAATTATAACAAAACTGATCAAAACGATTGATAGGAATAAGTTTGAGAAAAGAAAAAAAATTGGAGCTCATTCATCAGATAGTCGGATTTTCTGCAGGTCTTGCCGCTGCGCAATTTGATAGTCCTTTAATAATATTAATGCTATTAAATACTTTACTAAAAATTATCTTTTTCTATTAAGACTATCTCCAAAAATATTGTTTGGTATGAATGTTGTTTTAATGAGCTACGTAATACATTTAAATTGTTCAGTTTACTAATTAGTGAAATATTCTATTGTGATGAAGAAACAATCGCGTGTTAGTTGCTGGTTAGTTAATAAAGCTCTGAGTAATCTGTTTTATATTACACTTCATTTGTTTGGTGGAAAAGTGTAAGCAGAAAGTCGAAACTTTAATATCATTTAAAGTTATAACATCGTAAGTTATAACTAGCTAACTTAAAGTATTTTATGTAAAATTATTTAATTTTTATGGTATACCATTCTATGGTGGTTCTATAGGAAGGCTTAAGATAGCATAAATGAGAATGAAGAGTTTCAGAAATAATATGATCCGTCGAGAGAACTAAAATACATTACCTGGAGAATGGCTAAACTTAATAGACAATGACATAAAATGGGCAGGACACTCTGCTCGCAGAACGGATGGCCGATGGGACCTACTGGTACTCCATAAAATGACAGCCACGTAAAGGAAGACACGGCGTGGGTAGGCCTCCAACATGACGCACCGAAGATCTGATAACGTCTTTGATGATAATGATGACAATACTATTATTATTTTTAACAAAAAAAATATGGAAACCTTTTACAGTTAGATCGAAGAGCAACTCATCTACTTCAGCTTTCATAGCGGGATTGGTCGCCACCTTATCTTGATCTTCATCTCGTAGTACTTTATCGACTTCTCTGTAGTACTCGCATTTTGCGTCGTCCATCTTTAAGCAGTCGTAAGCATCGCAAATTGTACATTGATATGGAGTGGATCTGCGGTAGAACAAGGGCCCAGTTTCTGGATAGCGGAAAGTCCCTGTGTTTTGTGTTGTTACTGAAATCAAAACTTTAAATTGTTATCCGAATCTTAGTTTAAATTAAGCAACTGTATCAGTTGTATGTTTTATAATAAACCATATTAAACCAAATTATTGCGATTTTTTGAGTCTAGTTCACTAATGATCGTTCAGCAGGCGATATTGGACTCGAATTTATTAAGTTAATTAATCAATTTGCAGAAGAGTAATAATCATTGAGCAATTTTTTTATTTTCGTTTCATTTTCATATTTTTATTGTTATATTTCATTTTTGAATCAGTATCACACAGAATGCATTAATCCACAATAGGTAGGTAAGAGGGACCAAATAAAAATGAATTTTGTAAATTTTAACACATTAAATAAATTTCAGCATTATCCGTTTCTCTTCAATAAAACTTTAAATATGCCAAATCCATATCCATCCGTACAATATCTAAAGCAAAACTTATAAGAAGTTTTTGATGGATGCGAGAAATAACAGTATCTGGTCGAGCAGCGAGTGATCTTAAGTAACCGCCGCCTACCTTTCACTGGTTTTAAGAAATATTCTTAATACCAGATAAGTGTTATAAGGAAGAACTACGCTCTCTTCTCGAAGGAACCTTAACTGTATAAGTTTTGAAATAACAGATGGCAGTTGTGTGATTCATAAAGTTGCCAACAATCGAGATGGAGCGAATAGAATTTGGAGACATGAAAATTCCATCCGAAGCGAAAGCTAAACTCAAAGGCAGGTCAATTCAGCTGTACATAAAGGTCAAAAAGGATTATAAAGCAAACATTTGGGTAATAAATCGAAGTGAATATAATGGGATAGTTGTTCGCGTATCTCGCAAAAACTGTTGGACCAATTTTAGTACAAAGATACCAGAGGACCTTGCCAACTGACATACCATTTGTCACAAAAGTAAAACTTTAAAAGAAGTGAAATAGCATAAACATAGATGAAACCTTCAAAAATTTCAATGTTACTTGTAATAATTATGCTATGCAAAGAAAGTAGGAGCTATAGTGTACAAAATACCTCCTAGAAAGATCAAAGAATAAAGAAGTTTGAGCCGATATTTATCACACGTAGCTTATGCGTTTTGAGGACTGAAGTGGGCTAGTGATCTCCTTCACTCAACTTAAGTGCTTCTAAGAGAATATAGAAGAGGCTATAAGACGATAGAAGAGGCGAACGACCCTGCTCTTAATACTCGCACACTTCAAATAGTCATAAAGATGATGTGATAAAGATCACATCCAATTTTTATCACAGTAAGCTAAGCTTCGGAAGGCCTACGTGGGATAGAATATAAGTAGTAGTAGATAGTATATAAGTAAGTACTCGTAGGCTATATAAGAGTACTAGTACCGAGCTTGTATGCGTAGATGTATGAATATAGAACAATTGAGAGAGCTGTGCCAGGATCATGACAAATGGATACCCGTCACCTCTGCCGGCCCCTATGACTTACGGGTGAGTACTTGTTTATTTATGATGCTAATTTTTATATATGTGGAAAGTCGACGAATTTATTTGTATAAGTCAGCTCTAAGCTCTCATACTGTTTTGTCAGTTGAAGTAGAAATTAAATAATTATATAAATATTTAATTTCTACTTCAACTGATAAATATATGGTTATTGTTAAGGATCAATATCAAAATATGGGCACATCACGATACCGCGTACGTAAAGTAGTGACGTCATTGTTCACGTCGAGAGAGGAGAAGATTTACGCCACAGGTGACCACGAATCGGTTAGGATAATGCAGAGAAAGTCTCACCGTGTATGGCGCTGATCAGCAGGAAAGCCGGCAGCCGGTACATAGCGACGAGGTGACGCTCTAACAATGGGAGATCGTATTTCGCAACAACTAGGTGTGTTTATGAAAACGTAAGTTTTCTAAACGGGACGGACTTGGGTCGATAGTAAATCGTAAGGATATAGACCTACCGAAAATACACTTGATGTTGACACTTCATACAAATCTTAATTAAGTTCATTTTCAAAAACAAATTGACTAGTGAAAAGTATCTCATTTGTCGCTTTTATTTTATACAGACTTCTCTAAAGCATTCGATACAGTAAGCGGAGAAGTAATATTTAATAAGCTCGCCACACTGCACATAATTGACTTTTATAAAAATATATTTTAATGATAAATGTACAATGTACATTTTTTATGTTATTTTTTCTAATATCATTTCACTTCGGTCATACATTTGGAATAATTATTTTTATTCATCAGGTATTCTTCAAGGACCTAATTTCGAACCTATCATTATAAGTGTTCTTATATAAAAAAATCTTATATGAAAACTATTTACGGCCCTCTGCCTCAATTTATTATAAAAATAATTATTTTACACATTCTAATTTTAAAATGATAGAACTAAAAAGCTACATGCTTTTTAGTTCCAGTTCGTAGAAAGCTGAAATTTTCAGAATAAGATCAAGTTCGCCCGTTCGATTTTTATTGATGTTACAGCTATCTTTATCACCTTATTTCTTTTTCGTGTCCTTTTCCTATGTGCGGACGGCACAGTATGATGGTAGTCCATACTGTTTTGGCTCCAGTTTTTACGGCCAGCCGACTGCCTGACGCCAACCCTCCTTGTGAATTTAACAACCTTTTTGGCCTTATCACCAGAGTAAATTCAATTGAAATCGGCTAGACATTTGAGCCAGCTCAATCCGTCTCTGTGGGTGGAATGTGTGTTACAGGCATGTTTACAAACAAGTCCCGTGTGATGTTGGCGGCATTGTTTCGCGGCCGCGTAATACGCCGCCGGCTGCCTCGTGAGAATGCTGTTGCTGGTGCTGCTATTGCATAACGTGATCGCTCATGGTGAGTTATTCCTACTTTTCCCTTCTCTCCCTGATTCTCTTTTTGATCTCTCTTTTGATCGTAGAGTGTTTAAGATCCTTGGTTATATATATTTTACATTTCATAAGTATGAATGTTAAAGTGGACGAGAGGTAACAGGGGTAGAGCCCGCAACAACAACATCTGTTACACGAATGGGCCGGCTCGACCGGTGAAATACCACGACCTCACAGAAGA
>DWTW01003391.1:0-10052 GCA_018246275.1 Papilio slateri
TTCTAGTTGCGTTTAGAGTTAAAAGAGTCAGAAGTATATTTATGTTATACTTGCTGAACGTTTGATGAACTGAATGAACGAACGAAAACAAATAAGTTATTTTCTGTTGATGCTTTCGGCACAATAACATATTTCTATGCGTTATACTAATAATAACTTATAATAACTTAAATTAAAATGTAATTAAAACTCCAAATTTTTACTTTGATTGGTTATCATAAAATGCCAATGATGAAAACTGAAAACCCAATGATTTAATTTATCTCTCTTTATTGTAGTATCTGTATAAGTAATTTAGCGTATACATAAATCCTTACAGTAACGTCTTAATTATCATAATATTGCTTACTTAACTTTCCAAGCCAGCGTCTTCGTAGAGGGAAAGGTGAAATTGCTTTTTTCTCTGTGTGAGGAGTCAATGAATTTAAGTCAATGACAAAAGATAGTGAGGGTTGGAATGTTTGCATAGTCAAATGTTATTGAAATGTGAAACCAAAACGATGGTTTTATATATTTCTTTATTGGACAATTCTATAACGGAAAACTTAACTGAAAATTATTAAACTGTAAACTTCTTACCTGGGACCAACAGAGGACGTTCATTGGCTAACGATGATGATAAAGAATAGTATAGAAGAAAATAACGTTTAACCTCTTATGACACTCCGGGAAGAATACATATTGAATGACACCACCTTACTCTTCAAAATCGTTCAAACTGTTTTGGCTACAGAAGGTCACAATAGAACAGACATACATATATACATTAAAAATTGTGCTTTTTTATGTAATTAAATTATTACTTTATATGGTATGTATTAAAGAAAATGTTTCGATCAAGTTGAGAATCGAGGGTGCACCAAGTTGTGTAATTTCACGTTACCGACGTGTTTTTCAGAATTCACGTATAAACAAATCACGGAAGAGAAATAACGCGGGAAAGTTATACGTCTGGGAAAAAAACTGAAACACGAATCGGATTAACAATAGTACCACACGTAAAACAATTCAATGTAATACGTATTATAGATTCAAGTATATTATGTATTAATCTTAATGTAAATGTATTTAATAAATGTAATGTATTAATCTTACCAGCATTAAAAATGTATTATCAGTCAAAAAACGTATACCTAACAGTGGGACCATTGTTTTTGATTGTCCCTACTGACTGTGTCTCTGTCAAAGAATGGGAAATCTTAAAAGACCTCTCCCAAGGATAGCCAAAAAATCGGTACTTTGCCGACCTTATTCAATGCACTTCCGCCATATTTATTTGACCAACTGCGGTTACAAGGAGTAGCATTGTGTGGTCACTATCGACTAAAAACGGGTTAGAAATGCTTATGTTATGTTCAACAATTCACAAAATGATATCACAATCTTCAATTTTATTTTTAATATTGTTAAAACAGTATTGTCGTTTAATGGATTAAACAGTTTCGTTACTTAAAAAAAAATGTTAACTTTTATTTATTCTTAACTTAACTATTCTCGCAACGGGTATTGTGATTTCAACAATAAAAAAAATCTTCATAGACAGTATAACATGTTTTGTCTTTTGTTTTAACTAAATATGTCAGCGTTGAATCGAAAGGATTTTTTCCCAGCGCGGGGCAATGGTGCACGTGAAGGCGATGTTATTTGTACCCGGTTTATTTATTCGAGACTAGCGCCGGTTCCGGACGACCACTGTCCACTCACAACCTGTCACTGTATTTCCCCGACCCTTTATTTTCACTTGACAAGAATATTCCGCGCCGCGTTTTCTCGATATTACGTTCCGATACGACTTTTTATTCGTGATACATTTTTCCAATTGTCTCCGTGGCGCGCCTCCGCAGTGCGAACTAACGGAATACAATTTTCAAACGGTTTTGATTGATAAAGGTAGACAGGTTTTCGTTTTCTTTGTTTGTGAAATTAGATTTTCGAAGGTACCGGGAAGCTACTGTTCCACATGATTAATGGAGCTTTCACGGACTTAAGAATAAGGAATGATTCGCACTCAATCGTGCGTTCGAAGGGAAAGGAATTAGCGCATGAAATGTTATTTTTTTCAAATGTGTAATTTTTATCTGTGCTCCTGTGTATTTAGATTTAGATGCATGACTGCGATATTATCCAATTTTCCGTAACAACGCTCGAGCTGGTTTAATATTTGATATGTTCTCGACTTCTCTCGAATTTAACGCGCCGATTAAACAACGCGGGCGAAGAATTTTATTTGAATTTTTAAAATGCTATATCGGTTCTAGTTGTGCAAAGATGTAACGCCATTGTTCATAAATTTTATTGCAAAAAATAATTTTGTTGGTATGAGATAAAAATAAATGTATTATTCATGAAGTTTTTATCATTTTCATCGTGAGTTTGTTTTGAGAATAAGCAAGGGTTCTAAATCGCTTCAGCAGTTAAGTATTGAGTATTGGTAAAAAAGATATATGTATTTTCTATCAACATTCTTAAACAACTTTTTAGATGTCAAAAGAAAAGAATAAAAATATGATATCAAATTTAACAGTGGCAGAGCCCGCAACAACAAAATCTGTTGCACGCATAGGCCGGCTCTACCTGTGAACTGACGCTTGTAGAAGATTATAGAAACTAAAGGGAAAAATGGTAAAATTTCGACCATGGGCAATATATAGTATTAATAAATAGGTATGGGTAGGCAAAAATAGTAAAACAATATTCTCGCGGGTAAATATTTTTTTTATCCTTGGCTCAGATATATCTTATCATTACGGGTGTAGCGATCGTCCAACCGCCCGTATGACTGTGGCAGTCGTCTAACTGCTGGTGCGGAAATCGGACACATAGTTGCATCCCGCAGGTTGGAGGACCATTAAAATAGAAGGATTACTTTTATAGCCCTGTTGGCCCGCCTGAGATAATATCGGTAAATTTAATGGATGTAATAAAGGGTATTCGATTTTAGCCAGTCATCTGTATGCGATTATGTAACTAATCTAATATACCGGCTAAAATCGAAATATACCGTAAGGGCTTGTTGAATTTAAACTAGGATATATAGAGTGCAATGGAAAGCGCAGCATTAATATAAAATTTATTGTTTTTAGACAATTGAATTTGTTAAGAGTGGCTGACTTGTATATTCATTTTACAAATTCTAGATCCTGATTCCATTTTACAATTTACATTATTACGAAAGTAAAGTATTTCCAAACAGAAGTTTTATAAAGAATAATTTTAGCATAGCTTAACATGTTACGTTTTAATATTATTGATATATAATATAATGCAATACTTAAGATATTTTAACTTTTATTTATAACAATACATATTTACGTTGATAATAACAAAGTTAGTGTGAAAATTAGTACCGGGGCTTCTTGAAGAATTATATATTAATAAGTATTTTAGCGGGAGCCCACTGGATGAGGGCGGCAAGGGATCGATTTTTGTGGGGATTAATGCTCGAGGCCTACGTCTAGCAGTGGACTATTTATTGGCTGAAACGACGACGAAATTTGACACGCTGGGCACAGATAGTACCCTAGTGCTAGATTTAGACCTTATTGACGATAAGTTTACCCGGATTATGATTACTATCTAGTAAGACAAAATAGATGTAAAAGTGTTTTTTTTTTCATAATCACATGGAAAATAATATTAATGGTTTTTTTTGTCAGCTTGGGAAGTTTATTTCAATGTTGATATTACTCATGTGTGCATTCGTTAAGATTACAATCTTGTTTTTGGTTAGATCTTTGTGTTACTAAATCTATCTACATTAACTAGGCTGAGTTAAGGGTTTTAATAATTACAGTACTGTTTGCATTAGAGATAAAATTATATGATTGAATCTGTAAGCAATGTTAAGGGCATCTCGAAGAATACAAGATATTACCTCACTTTACATTCGCACAACCAGAAACTGGGTTAATGAGATTCGTTGAAGAAAAACATCTCGTTAAGATATACATTATTCAAGCTTCGTAAAGTTATTTCACGTTCACGCGTTCATTAGGCACACGAACGTATAAACTTGCCGGTCTTTGCCGGTCCCGTCCGGACCTGACACACCTGCTTATCATCCCCGCAACTATTCGCAAGTATTTCGGCGACTCGCGCCGACTATACGCCGGCTACTTGTTATTTAAATTTATCACTCAACTTTTATCCACAAAATTTATTGTAACAGGTAATATTTCACAGGTTATTAATTACGCAGCGTCGGCGTAACTCTTATTACATTATGTCAGTTGCAAATTGAAAAATTCCCGGGGCGTGTGTCCCGTCTCTCCGAAGTATTTTGGCAAAATTATTCTCATTCATTAAGTCGAGAAGTGGAGGGAGCGCTCGCGAGATTGTCTACGTACCATTCACTTGTGAATAACGAGGTGACTTCCTGTTATTAGTTATGTCGGCAAATTGTTTTTCTTACGCTTTTGTTCCGCTCCAAGTAAAACGTGTCGACGACGATTCGATAAGATGCATCTTGGAATATTATATTTATACAAAAGTTGTCGACACCAAATACTAACAATTTGCTACAGGATTAAAATCTTATAAGACCTTTTTTTACCTATCTTAAGATTTAATAAATGCGTCCGCTACCCACTGAGACCTTAAAACTTGAAGATCTGCAGGTTCATTACTAGTCTAGATGATGACAAAGGAGGAAATTCCGGTTGCCGTCACCTTTAACAAATAATCCTTTTATTCTATATATTAAAAAGTACCACAACCTGGCGACGCGCAGGCCTCGTCAGAAAATGTTGCCTGTATTTAAGTGTATCGAATATTTACTTATTATTTGAAATATAACGCAGCGCGCACAAACATATACGTTTTCATTTATACTGCGTAATTACTTACCTCTTAATAAAAGCGGCGGGAGCTTGACGTATTATTTGTTACAGAACTCTATCCCCAATAGGTACGCATGGCTCCCGGTGCCAATCCATTAATTAAAACTTATTTCGTCGCAGTAAACACGATCACTGTTTGGTGCCTTTGTTAGCAAACAGGCGTTTCGTGTGCTTGATTCTGAGTAACTTTAACTTACTTACAGTTTATCAAGCACACCTACAGATTAGATTAGTTTGATTAGGGATAACAAAAACCGATGAGTCTTGTTTGACTTTCGAGATTTGACATACTATAAGGTAAGCAGATTGATTTTATCAGTTTTAACTGTATAATTCAGTCATGTCAAAAGTGCTAATTAAATTTCAGCTCGAGTAGAGATTGCACAATAATAATATCTGGTTATATTTAATCAGATATTAGACGTTACAATTAAGTCAGCTAGACTGTAGCTAAGCAATACCATATATTGACATAAAAACCCTCCGGTAATCATGTAGGTAGATTGGATGAAGATTTTGCAATTCACCTTAAGTGAAGGTTACGAAAGATGTCTTGGATAATAACTTGTATATAAAACACAACGCACTACACAAAATATTTTAGATTACCACATTCATATTTTATAAGATAATAATAGTAAGCCAATGACGATAAACTACAAAGCTTATATACAATGGTGTGAACCGTGAACTCGTTTACCAATAATTTAAATGAGAAATACGCAATATTTTAATGATATCCGAAATAAGTGAAGAGTCAAGCACAAGGATGATCATTGAAACACACTTAACAACATGGAAGTGGCGATGGCGACGTTTGTAATTACAGTGCAAGGCGGCGCTATCGTCCCCCACGAGCCCTGGGCCGTAATCGCGAAATGTTCGCGTATGTATTAGTACGTGCCAGCGTAGTCGTTCGAAGATAATTCCTACGTATAATTTTCCATGTTTAACTCGGCGTAATGAAGTTTATTCGTCGTTACTTCATTGCGAATCCTTCGCAGCGGAGGCGAGGAATGTAATCAGTTGCGAACTAATACCGCGCCGTTAGTGAAGCCTCCCGCGTATGGAAATACCGCGTCGGAGCCCCCGTTAGTTCTTTTGATCGCTGTCTTTCCTTCTCCATGTCGAATTAAAACAGAGATCGGGCTCCGGTGATTTGGAGAAAATTAAAAGGGCGTCTCATTTTCAGTAATGGGTCTTTGAGATTAAAATTAGTATGATTGCGTCTGTCTCGCTCACTGCAAACTTAAGGAGCTTGTTATTTCGCCCGCAACGTTTATTTTAATTAAACTTATCGAGGTGTTACATACGAGTGTGTATATCTCAAGGCGTCTGCATTCTTAAGTTGCTTCTTAATAGAAATTCTTGTTAGCGTCTTGCTTGTGTAAATTTATTACGTAGCTTGTTATTCGGTAACTAAAAATAATTCGTACAAAGTCTTAAACAGTACAGTAATTTTATGAGTAAATTAAAACAGCGCGACAGAGAAACTGTACTTGAAAGTTTTTGTAGTTAACAACTTGTTAATTGTGCGAAAATTTTGCGTTTCAACTTGAATTTTAATGCTACAAGACAATTTTACAGTTGTGCAACTTTAAGAATGATTAACGCAAGAAACATTTTAGGGGCAATAGAAAACTCAAGTGAGCCGCCGCATAGTGTAAAATTACTTATATTAGGACTATACAATTACCGTTTAATAACATTTAATAACAAACAGTTTATGCAGTGTAACATTTAAACAGTACCTACATTGTTAATTAACCAGAAATAAAACTACATATTGTCTATACATGCGCCTTTTCGTAATTTACGATACTGACATATGGTTTCTTTGAATACTACCTCGCGATATAGGTGTAGAAATGAGTTATGTTGTTTCTTTTTAAAATATTTCTAATGGTTCTATCCTTTAACGTTCACGTGCGAAGAGCAAAAGTAATTGCTTGACAAAGAAAATGGATACAGCTTAGGGTTTTGGAAGTAAAAGCATTTGCAGATTCTTCGGTGTTACAGATGTTTATAAGCGACGGCGATCACTTGACGTAAGACGACCTGGTGCTCATTTATCCCGTTATAGTCTTAAAAAATATTTATTGAGTAGTCGGTTGTATGAAATTTGAAGGTATATCAGAATACTAAAAGGCCGCCGTAGACCTACCCGTAGAAGATTCTCCTGGCAAGAAAACCCGCGCTATTGGTAAAATGTGAGCAGAAAATCACTGGGCAGCAGTGAATAAAGATCATTTAGACGTAATCATCACTAGCCTCCGCTAGGAGATGGCACTAAAAGAACAAAAAGAAAAGAAAGTTGTATTTATTATTTTAATTATATATGACTATTGAATTTACGTTTTAGTAACTCAAATATACCTACATTGCATAAGATTTATCTGTACGTATACAACAAACGTATTAATCGTAGAAATATGTATATTATATTTAATCTAGGTAACATAAATTTTCAATTGAATTAAATTCTTTTTTTTCTTTTTAATTATTGTTTCAAAGTGCTTTCATGCTACGAAAGAACTCTCGAAATGGGTTTTCAAGGACAAAATATAATGGCGATCATTCGGAGGTTTATAGCCTTTAAAGTCGTAGAACCTTAAAAGAGGAATAAAACTTGCTTCAAATAGTGCTGAGCAATTAAAAGTAAATCGCTTCAAAAATCATCCAGAGGGTTTCAAAGTTATAGAAGAGAGTAGCTTAGAATACTTAAGTTATTTGAGCTACGGAATGGTTTCGTTATTTTTGCTAACATTGTTATCTACTTATGTATGTATTACTTACAAAAGAAAAGAAAAGACATTTATAATAGCATTTCTACGCACATATTAAATTGACAGTTTTTTTGTAGTAATCACTTAAGATATTTATGGTTCTTTGGTCAATTCAATTAACATTAATATTGTTTTACGTTTTTGTACGAAAAATAACTGCTTGGAATATTGTAAAATTCATAAAATTATTTATCACAAAAAGAACATTGTATAGATAAAAAGCAGTTTTATCTGTATGATGTTTTTTTCTGTGTATTTTCCTAAATAAATAATATAAATATTTAGTATGAGGAAATATATGCAGTATTCTCAATTGCTACCCGCCTTTTTAATACAGTTTAAACATAATATATTTAAAATACATAAATTCTGTTCATAATTTTATAATCAATGCTAAGCTACTCTATAGAGTTACGAAGGGTGCCTTCCGGCTTTTCTCTGCACTCACTTTTCCGCTGACGTCTTTACTGTGGCCCGCATGCAAATTATATTACACTCAAGTTGCGCTGACTCGGCCACACTTTGGAAATATAACTCGTCTCGTCACACTTGACGTCACGGAAATTTAAGAACATTGTACCGACTTTCCCGCAAATGCACTTTTTTAGCTTGATGTTTTTATAGTTTTGTGTCTGTTGAGATAATGCTTTTACAGTGATAGAGCCCGCAACAACAACATATGTTGCACTTTTGGGCCGGCTCGACCCCTCGAATATATTCCGCGTTTCGTCTGATGAGTCAGGTGCCGGAGGCCTAATTTTAGTCCCCTTCCCCTTCCTATCCATTTCTACTAAGGAAAGGATGGAAAGGGGAAGAGGATTGGACGGGGAGGGGATCGATAGGAAAAGGAAATATCCTTTTTTTCTGCCCGTTAATTCACGGGAGGCAACGTATCTGCAACTTATTAACTTGTTGCAGGTGTCTATGGGTAGCGGTTACTTAACATTACGTGGATCGCTTCGTTTGCTCGTTTGCCACCTTCTTCTATAAAAAGATAATGCGAAAATAGCTGTTTTAATTCATCACTGTCAATAAGTGATAATGATACTTATTTCACCAATTTAAAAAAAATCACACTTTCTCTCTCTCACTAGGTCCCTCGCATCTGCGGATAATGGTCAGCATCTGGAGCGAATGATCTGCTTTCACAAATTTCTGTTCAGCGCGTCTCTTAAAAAATTCACCATGAAATATTTTATACATACAACAATAAAAATACTTTAACCCTCCTTCATCTAATAAAAAATAGTTGAAGCAGGTGTCATTAAAGTTGTATAGCGTGCCAATACCGACAAGACGGCAAAGGGACGAGGGGCGGCACTCACGAAACAACAATAAAGTTAGTCGTGTCTGCTGACCGCTGCAAAAAGCGCATCGTTCGAGGCGTCTTGAACACAATACAAACTTAAATTGTTCGTGAGAGCGTTATGCACCCGACGGTTTCAATTTCCTCGCGAACTAGCCATTGCAGATGTTCGGACGACATTCATAAATATGATTTGAAAATCGTTTTATGTATAAGTCATAAACTTTTATCTCCACCGTCGACGTCGAGGCTCTCGCTCTAAGCGGTTCCAGTTAGTTTCCTGCACAAAAGCTGCAGACGTTTTAATATCGGGCCGTCTGCTCGCCCGGTATGTATTTGCCAGTGTAAATTTCGCCGGACCAAACGGCCGTACGGCACGCCACCTTTGCCTGGTCCAATAATACCGTCCTAATGGCTAACTATTGCCTAATGTATTTTAGGTAAATGGAAATAATGTTGCCGGAGCACCTCCCGTTGTTGGCGGACGTTGCGATTTAGATAGCGCTCGCTGTGTCCGAGAACGCCGGAAGTGACCCACCCTCTATTCAATTTTGTGTTTATCAAAATAGTTATGTTTTCTGTTTTCGTTGTGAATTATTCTGTATTGCTAAATCGGTCTAGCAATGAAACTACATGTTACTTTGTTTGGTTATTCAATTTTACTTCATCTTCAGCTTGCCACCCTGATGCGTTACAAGGGTTGTAAATATTAGTCAAAATAAGGTCGGGCTAATAAAATAGGCTTTTACTATGTATAGATTTTACTTTACCTTAGACCATATTACTATGATTATACTCAGCTATTGACTATTGTCACTTGCGGACTTTTTATAAAAGAAAGCAATTTATTATAAAAATTACATCTTTTGTTACATTAAGACTAGAGCTTAAGTCAAAATAAATCATTTTGAAATATAAACAATGACAGTTTGCACTAAATTCTCGGTTGCTACGTCATAAATATTGTTCTCTTATGAGTCGAGATCGACTGCCGACTGCCGTCTGCCGTCTGCCGTCTTACCACGCGAACTTGTATTTACGTGCTATAAAGTAGATAGCGTGGGTAAAGCGAAATAGGAATTACATTTATTCATAATTTCCTGTGTATTTTCTAAGTAAAGT
>DWTW01003392.1:0-10051 GCA_018246275.1 Papilio slateri
CAACCTTTTGCAAGGAGATCTATCTAAGTGTTTAACATGCTTAAGTGGTAAAATAGTTGCATTAGGAATTGTTACTAGGGTGCCACATTGTCTAAACATTAAAAACATAAGAGTCTTTTTGACGAAAAGTGTAGATAGAAGTTCCTGCACTGACCTCTTAGCATATTGCGAAAAACTTTTATCCATGGTCATAAAAAGGAAAAAATCTAAAAGTATTTATAGCTAGTGATTCTGCACTATTTCCAAATTTTCAGCAAATTAAACTACTGATAACGATAACCTTTTGTTTAATTTTAACTTGATATTCTATGTAACAGTAACAAACAATGAGGACATTTGACATCAGCACAATAAGACAACAACGGAAATCATATGTACAGTATCAACACTGAATGATGGAAAAAGCACGTACTTATTAATTCCTTTGAGCCTTTTCATTTGAATAATTAAACAAAACAATAAATTCACATCCAAAGCTGAACAATGAAATCAAATGTATCGCGCAGAAACTGAATACTGCGCCCATATCATTTTGCCCGTAGATTGAACTTATTTGAAACACTACTCTTATTTTTATATCGATTTCCATGTTACTAATTTGATAGCTACTTGTGAGGCAATTATTTCAGTTGCTCGCAAAATAAAATAGATTCACATAAAGCGGTTATTAAAAATAAAGAATGATTTTGATGTGGGCACGTATATTTAAAATCATCGAATGTGTTCATCCAATTCTTTTAAGACTTGTGGTGCTGTCTCACACGACACTAAGCGAGATATTTTTTTTTGTTATTATGTTTAAAGTATTAATTATTAGGATTATTAACTAATTTAAGTGCTAGGAATTCTAATATGACTTTATCTAGATTTGCCAATTAGTTAACTTTTAGTCTCACCGCCCGGTCTATATAGATTTAACCGTAAAAATAATTTAATTTTAAAAACAAACTTTAGTTTGAAAAAATAAAGTAAGTTGCTCACTATTATATCAACTATGGGAATTTTTTGTAAGTCTTTAAGATATACTGAACAAAAAATTTCAGAACATAAATGATCTTGATCTGTTTTAAAAAGTTAAGAAATATAAAAAAAATGGTTAGGTTTATGTGACAGGATATCTAGGCGACTACAAAGGAGGTACTTATATGTTCTCAATATATCGCATAATTAATAGCAGTATTAATGTAATCCATTTTAAAAGTATTCCAATTTACAGGGAAATATAAACGACTAGGCATTGTGCTATTACGCCAAAATATAAATCCATCCATCCATACATCATTCTTTAAAGGTATAACTTTATATATTAGAGCTCTCCAAGAGGAGTTCTCAGTAGAACGGATAATGGCACAGGATTTGCAAATTTTTTAACAAGAGCAAAGTTCTGTTCTAAGGTTATTGATTTGTTTAAGAGAGCCAGAACGCTATAAACTTATTATAATATTTTTTAAAATTATTTATCATAATGATAAAATATCATATGTATGATCAAATAACCGTAAAGTTAGAACTACTTAGTCAGTTTTGTCGTATCGCGTGGGAAGCATGTCAATTTCAGACATTTAGTATCAATAGCAACACATTTTTAAGGCGTCATGACAAATTTAATCAGAAATATTGTTACTTACATACCCGCAGCAGAACCAAGGTAACTGAGATTACTGATTACTTAAGTGGCAATAGATATCAAACCTATCAGTAGAGATGACATGACCCAAAATGTTCAGGAATTTTAGTCATGAACTGGACAATGTACACGCCTCCCGTTAAATGTCTGACAAGAAACGACAAAACATGACATTGCGTCGGGCGGTGAGACCTGTGCATAGTGTGTATGGGAGGGCTTACGTCCGAGGGCTGCGAGGCTTGCTCGTCCTCCTCCTGCACGGGGCGGACGGCGAACCGCGCGGCGCCCGTGTCGCTGTCTGACAGCACCTGCGTCACCGCACCCAGTGACGTCAGCACAGACACGTGTGTAGTAGGTGCGCGGGATTACATGTGTACAGCAAACGACAAACAGCAGGAGTTTACTGGGCGGGGCTTTACTGACTTCATTTAAAGACACAGAAGTCGTAAATAGCAAGAAACTTTACTTATTTATTTATTTTTTAATTTAATTTTGATTTTGAATTTTTTCAAAACTTTCTTTTTAAATTAAAAAAATTGAAATTGAATGATATATCTCACTCAAACAATAAAAAAACTGTCCTATTCAATATAACATTTCTATATGCAAAATTAAGAAACATTTACATGTATGATGATAACGTACAAATTTTTTTTTCTTAAAAACCCCAAAAGTAATATAGTAAGCCTTAAATGAAGTCAACAAAAACATGAAGCTAATTAAAATAAACAGCTGCAACGATTTTTACATAATTACAATGATTTCAACATTTGAAAATTTATCAAATTCAACATATTAATGAAATAAAATTACATTTATATGAATGTCTGTACTACAACATCGACTTTATTAATGCATGCTGTTGAATTATTAAATAATGAATTTTAATACAATTGACAAGGGACAACTGATATTATTATTTTAAAACTTATCAACTTTTTTAATAATTTATCATTTTTAAATATGTGAAAATTTGTGGAACATATAGCGTTGACATAAAGTGACAGCAACATCGACATCAAATACCTACCTCGGACCTGTCGCTAGCTGTTCTTAACCTAGCTCCACCGGCTTGGAAAGTGGGCGGTGGGGGCCCTAACGTATCCGTCGATCCCCGATTCACCAAGGACGGATGGGTCGCCATGAACCGATGTATCACAGCCAAGTGGTTCATGGTTTGCTCAGCGACATCTTCGAGTTTTCTTAACCTAAATTCCACACTCTAGAAAAGATACGACACGATTCTTAGAAGTATAATGGAGAGATTCAGTCAGTCGACGAAAGATTAAATATATTCTATAATTTTGATAAAAATAAAAGTAAGGTAATAATATACTTTTATTTTTATCATAGTATTTGTTGGTTTTGCCTCAATATACCTCATAAGGTATATCGAGGCAAAAGAGGCAAAACCATCAATATTATTATCTTCAATAATATTTTTTCCAAGCCAATTTCTGTCTTTTCATTTTCTTTTTTACAAGCAATATGGCTCAAGGATTTCTAATGATCTGTCGCGGAATCTTTGGCTCGATTTCTTTTGCGTTCTAGGTTAAGGGGTTATTCCGTGAGTAACTATAGTAATATAAATTAAACCACTCACCTGCACGGATTGTATTTGACAGTTAGCTTTTTGGTTTAAGTCTTCCATTTTTGTTGTGATATGTTCTACTCTATCTGTTGTATTTCTTACTCTCTCTTCTATTGAATTTGATAATTTAACTTCCTGAAAAAGAAAATCTTATATTTTTTCTTGTTGTCACTATAAATAACGTATTTACTTATTAAACTACAGACATTACATATTTTTGTATATTTCGTTACACATGTAATTTGCTTTTAAATTCTTTACAAACTAAACCTCATTTATCCACATAATTTATTAATACGAATGAAATTATGACCAAAGTTGTAAGGATTAGGAACTGACTTACTTGTTCCCTAAAATAACCTTCAACGCATTCCTCTTCGAAATCATACAGCCTTTCCATGTCCTCTTTTTCCAAGAACAATTTGAGACCGTTGTCGTACTGGAAACGTTTGTGCGACACGTTCCTCGTCACCCACTTGCAAGTCGCGTAGATATGATAGAATATGATAATTGGAGGTGGCAACACCGGCTTCTGCTCGTACTCCATCACCACAGTGAATCTTTGGAACATCCATACCTGTCGAGTTATTAATAATGACTATTTTTTTTTTAATAATTAGAGATTGTCTTTGAAATATAACTATTTATTTAAATATTAATATTTTTATTGGGAATAATTTGTATATGTATGATTTAATTTTAACAAAAGGATATTTCTAATTTAATAATATTATAAACTAAAGTATATTATACTATATTTCGCAATGAAATTTCAATTTTAAAAAGTAAAGGGCTGAATGTATTATCACAGTTTCATATTAAATGATTTACATTAAATATTTCGTTTGTAACAAGTTAGTAATTAAGTTAAAAGTTATTATATTATTTCACGAACAAAAGCGTTATTTTCTTGTATAGAATTATTTTGCAATATACAAACAGGACATTTTCTTCATCCATAATTACAAAATTTCAATCATTTTCCACCAGTCCTGAAATTCCTAAGAGGACTATATTTCTTAGAAAACAATTTTTGCTCAACAAACGGTTAATAACATACTAACATTATTGGATGTTAAGAGTACAAGCTCATTTTTTCAAGAAGTATTACATTATTATGTTATGAAGTACTTTATTATTAATAGCCATTTATAAGAAATGTTCTGAAAGCGAGTTTTTGTGAAAAATTACGTTTTCTCTGGTAACATTCGCCCAACAACAAAAACAAATAACGAAAGCTACCTTTTTATAAAAGCTTATTCCGAAATTGATCTTACGTGTCTAAGCTTAGACTTAAATTGAACGAGCTTGGAATATTTTAATAAGATATGAAATAAACACACAAAACTAATATAACCAATTTCGGAACTAAAGCGCAAATAAAATAAAAAACAAAAAGAAAACCTGATGCGAGACTTCATTGACTTCATTAAATATATTGTTAAAGACCGCAATGAGGAGATTTATAAGCAAAATGTTGGCCACAAGGAGGTAGATGGTCATCGCGATAGGTGTGATCCAGCGGCCCGTGACGCACTTGCGGTCAGATATGTCCAGACCGCAATCCGGGTCGATGTCGGTCGCGAAAACTTCACCGTACAACATGAAGTACGGTTGAAAGAAAATCTACAAACAATGACGCAAATGAAAATAAAACAAATTAATATTTAAAAAGTTAACAGAATATCGCAAATAAAACCAACTGAAACTAAAATCAAGTATTTAAAAACTAATAAACGTAACATAGCTTAATATCTACTTAATGTAAAAATGAGTCTACTACAAAAATAACGATCTACAAAATGAACTATTAATCCTAAATAAACTAAACTACAGTAATAATCAAATCTCGCAACAGGCTGGATACGGGAAATACGAAAGCGATAGCTAAAAATAGTGTATCGAAAGAAGTAAAAATGAATTAGTGTACCCTTGGCGGACATACAAGCTACGAAACAAGTGCTCATCGCAACATCGAGGCTACGCAAGTACATTGCAGTCGCAAACCTGGTGCGACACTCCGTTGACTTCAATGAAGATGTTATTGAAAACGGCAATGAGAAGGTTGACAAGCAAAATGTTCGCAATGAGCAGGTACACGCTCATTACGACGGGCGGCACCCAGTGACCGACCCGGCACTTTTCGAGCCCCGGCAGGCCACAGGGAGGCGCCATTTGCTCGGCAAACACCTCGCCGTATAACATGAAGTAAGGTTGGAAGAAAACCTGCAAGTATTTTGTTAGTGTGGAATGTTTTACAAATTGAACTAAGTTATTTAAAAACATGTTTGGCCACTTATAACTATGCAACCTGCGGTTATGTATTAATTCAATCATTTCTTCCGTTATTGGATTCACGTCAGTGTCAAATGTGTTCAGATTTGTGTAGAATTCTGTTGATTGTTTTGTGGTGATAAAGTTACATAGGTTTTTAGGTTCAAATTCATCAGACCTTAACACATCGAATCCTCTAAAATATCATTGGCACCTCGAATATTGATATGAAATATTTACTTTATTCCAGATAAGTATTCATGACACGTAATCCTTAAACTGTGGTTAGCTCTGCTATATTGTCTGAGCTCGTTGTGGGTAGTGGGAAACTTATTAGCTTCTAACACCAGTTATAGATTCTCTTTATTTGTACCCCTTGAAAAATTGTCATTAATCCAGTCCATAAAGATATCGTACGAACATTGTCCCTTAATTTTTATCATATAAAAGCCATAGGACTAATTAATTTTAACACAACATATTGAGGTTTTCGACAAAAATATGATGTGCTAGATAATCAACTAACGAACTAACACGCAAAGAAATCACCTGCAAAAGCTTGGATCACTTCTTGGCACTGGAACCTAATAAATTCCGTGAATACCGTTTAGTGATTTATATACGTGGAACTTTGATTTCTTTAATTCCCTCACAAACTAATTAATCATCTTATTTATTTAAATTGATTAAGTAATTAACTAGTTTTTAAAATTAGATTATTTGATGGTTACAGTGGATAATACTTACTTCTCTTATCAAATACAAACTAGCTTCTTTGTCCGGGTAGAGTATCGCCTGGCGCGCAACGCCGAACGACATCAGTACAACTAGCAATAGCACCACGAAGTATATCATATTCTTTACCATTTTACCCATCATCGTTACCAATGGACCTGCAAAGTGAAGACATGGTTAGAGGTGTAGTATAAGATTGATAGAATAAAACTGCTTCATCATCAACAATCAATTTGAATGTGTGAAAAAAGTCCGAAATAACAACATCTGTTGCACGAATGGGCCAGCTCGACCGTTGAAATACCACGACCTCACAGAAGACAGGCGTGAAGTAGAAGTATTCGTTTCGTCTATTGAGTGAGGTGCTGGAGGTCCAATTTCAGTACTCTTCTCCTTTCCCATCCTTTCTTAATAAGGATAGGATAAGAAGGGGCAGAAAATTGGACGGAGAGGGGGTAACGAGAAAAAGTAAATATGTTTTTCCCTGTCTATCCTCTGTCCATTAAAGGTGGGCAACGCATCTGCGACTCATTTGCTTGTTACGGATGCCTATGGGTGGCGGCCACTTGACATCAGGCGTCCCGCGTGCTCATTAGCCACCTTCTGCCAATAAAAAAATCAGCTGTTCTTCTTATTGCTTCTGGGGAGGTACTTCAAGAACTTCAAAGATTGTCATCACAACGGAGAAGTAACAGCTTCTTCAAGATTGTCCGATTTTTATGAACAGTTAATAGACATTCGAACAATTTAAGAATTTCGTTTTGTTACGAACCATTGTTTCACCGACGTAGTTACGGTTTTCACCGGCGATTGGCTTAAAACTTTTTAAGTCAATCGCCGGCGGTCGGCTTAAACCTATTTTTAGAATAATGTGTTCCAAAGGCTCCGTGGTTACCTCATATTCAACAAAACTGTAGTTTTTTTTAATCTGTTACTGGGTTGAGGTAAATAGAGAAAATTACTTCATAAAGTTTTAGCTTTTGTAATATGTAGCAAGTTGGTTACATTTACAGTTTTAGTAATTTTATTTGTGGTGTGTAACTTATTTCCAGTTTGTTTCAAGTTTCTCAAAATAATAAAGTAAGTTTTACTTTTAGGAGACATTTAGTAGAAAGCAGTAAATCGTTACAGGCCATTGTCTCAGCGAATGATTCAATATATGAAATAGTGCAGATATTTTCCACCGCTCACTAGAATTTTACCGTCTTATTTGGCCGCAGCTCTTCCTTTTCTTCAAATAGTCGATAACGCGACTCCAATACTGATTTGGTGACGGTAGACAATGAACATAATACTAAAACTCGTATACTTTTCGATAGAAAACATTAAAAATATTCCAAAAATTTACTCACCTAAATATTTATTAACACCCAAAATATTGAGTATCCTTAAGTACCAATAGATAATATCGACGCAGTAGATGACCCTGCCGACGTCCATTGAGCTGGCGCGCAGGCGCAGCACGAGCCCCACCAGGAAGAATATGATGAAGCCCGCGTCGTAGATGTTCCACATATTCCACGCCCACACACTGAACTTATGTCTGAACAACGTGCAATGGGAAAATTAGATTTCAATTTAAAAAAAAATATCACAAATTATTTCGAAATGAAGTTCGGAAAAGTTAGAAATTGTTTTGTGAAAGTCCGAATTTGAAGGTGTAAACTTTTACTTATAAGGAGGATAGCGAGAGTCAGTCAGTTCAGTAAATCTCCCCTCTTTCATAATCGTAGCACAACGTTTCTAGAATTGTCTGGTATTCTACTAATCAACTGTCATAATGATTTGTCGTTAAAACGTCGTTATGACACCTTTTGAGTAAGAATCAATATTATTGAAAAAAAAAATATTATTCAAAAAAGCAAAGCTTTGTTTAAACGAACCTTCGTTTCTGCAAATAATAACACCACCAATCGTTTTGCAACACTGAATTTTTTTAGCACCGTGATATTTGTATTGTAATTTGTGTCATAATGACACCAGACAATTATAATTCTGGGTTGTTCTCTACCTACGGTCCCGTTGATGATAAGCTTATCTCCTATCACATTTAGAAATTAGTAAGCTGCCAGAAAAAAAAGAACGATTGCTATGTCACTCACTGTACAACGAGAACTTGAGAATATTGTATAAGAATTATTAAAGAAATTAAATTCAAAAAGAGAATCAATTAATTGACAAATGTTAAACTCACCTAATAGCAACTGGTTCGGACGTAATAATTTCCCTTATCTTCTCACATAAGAACGTTAAAATATAACATATGGAGTATATCTCCGGCCAAGACGGGGTCAGATCCATCTTGACTAATACTGTATACGTAAACATCAGAAGGAACAGAATATAAGCAATCTGTAACAATAGAGGTTTAACAAAAAAATTATAATATTTCTCAGAACACATTCAAAAGAGTGTACACAGGAATTGTAACTCCTCTGTACCTTCCCTTTCTTCCATCGGACATACAGATGCACTAGCCCGGGAGTCGGCAACAGTTGGAAAGCGGTCCGTACCCGGACCGCAGAAGGACGAAATTCAAAACACGCAATATTGTGAGTTATAGCTACATATTAATTTAATTAATATTTTCATATACCAGCTATATCCTATTTTCATATGTTTGAAAGGCCCTTATGTTTTTTTTCTGGACCTCTATAAAAATTATTAACAGTAAGGACCTCGATAATTATTTTCAAGTGTATCTTAAAAAAACTACTTACCGACCCCTGCACTAGCCATTTTTTGTAGAGGACTCTCACTTTTCTCCGAAGTGTTTTGGTACTAAGTTGTAGCATAGATTTTAAATAAGCTGTCTACGTCGGTGTAAAGAGAAAAGTGAATAGAACCCTACTAAATTATACACATTACAATGCGATAAACTTATCATATATGTTTGAGCATTAAGATTACTAACAAAGAAACGTAAATTATAGTTCGAAAAAAGGTATACGTGACAACTGCCTTCAAAAAAGTAATAAATTAATATAAATAATGACATAAAAAGAGGATAATTGCGTGCGAGTGCGGTCGTTAGCAGTCGATAAAATCATTCGTGTAATAACCCCCATGTTCTATGACCCCCCACCTAATATAGAACATTGCGGGGTAAATGACGAGAACTTTACATTGTAATATAACCTCAAATAGCCTAACAGTGCCCTACTTTTTCGTTTTAATTAAGGCCACCCCGCCAGATAAGGTGTGATAATTAAGGCTTTTATAATTTTATTGTGAAGGAACTTTAAACAATATATAAATTTGTATTTGTTGAGCATACCTAATTTCTTTGTGTATTTTATGTTTAATTTTCTATTTAATAAAAAGAAATAGTTTTTGAGCGGAATTTCATCTGATTTTAAATGACGATGACGAGGAAGATTCGGATAATTCAAAATTAACTGTCTAACTATACAGATAGTCACACGGTCGTAATTCTAGCTTATAGCCGATATAATGGTTAACGGTACGGACCGCGAAACATGCATAACATGGTTGTGGGTTCGAACCTGCCATTCGACTTCGTGAACCATGTCCAACAAAGTTTAAAATTTGGTTGAACACGGTTAATAGAAATATTTGTAAATTATTCCGATAATCTACTAATATTTCATCGGCCGGCCGTAAAAAAAAACTATAGCTAAAACCATGAACTTCGGTCGAACTGCGCCGACCCCACATAAAGTGGGGAAAGGGCAGGAAGAAAGGAAAAACATTAGAAATCTTGCTGCAAACATAATAACCGAACTTACCGAGTCAGCCCAAAATTTTGTGATGGGCGCCGTGAAGAATTCATATATCTTCTTCCGGAGCCGCAGCGGACGCAT
>DWTW01003393.1:0-10050 GCA_018246275.1 Papilio slateri
GTCCAGCCCGCCCGCGTCCAGCTGTAGCCGTTTACGGTACGTGAAGTAGAAGGCGCGCAGGCTGGCCGCCGAGCGCCCGCTCGTCGCCGCCATTCGCTCCCACGCGCATCCGTGCTCTCGCAGTAACGCGCGGAACCGGCCCGCCTCCTCCTCCGAGGGCTCGCCCAGCGCGGGCCCCTCGCCCAACGCGTCCAGCCTCCTCGTGATACGTTTGAAGCACGCCAGACAACACTTACTCAGATCAGATGGAATCTCTGCAAAATTTAAAAGAAATTTAGGGATCACTCCTAAATTTAATGAAAATATCATTAACATTTTGGATATTACATTACATTACATTACACTTACGGAATTCGTCTAGCAGAGGCCTTTTGACTTCGGTCGCGAGGTCATGCCACCGGGGCGGCAGGTGTCTCAGCCTTTTTGCACGGCCCGTGCAAGTAGGCACGAGGCAGCGACTGCGCCGCGCCCGCACCCCCCGCGCCCTGCACGCCTCGCACGACGCGCGCAGGCTGGGCGCACACGACGCGCACGAGCTGCACGTACCCGCAGCGGCCGCCGTGCTCGTTACGGTCACCGTACCCGGCGAGGGCGCGGCGCTGGATCCCAGGGCCGACCCCGTCACCACCCCGGCACCGGCCGCAGCCGGGGCTGCCCCCGTGCAGGGTGCAGTGGCCGCACTCGTACTGGTGATGGTTATTGTTGTCGTGGCTATCGATGATGATGGGGTGACGGTCCGTTCTGTTACCGCTGTAAACAAGTAACAGTTAATTTAAAGACCAAACCCGTCCGACTATGAATATTATCAGGCATCACATCATCATATCAGCTATGACACTCCGTGGAAGAATACGGATCTAATGTCATACAGGAGGTAACAAGGGAACGGACATTCATACATACGCGCGAAAAATATTACCCTACCTCCGAGTCAGTTGGGTAAAATGTAATTCGCTAAATCATATTAACCGCATCTCTAGAGCAATGTATAAATGATAATGCTGATTATTATAATTTATACATCAACATTATATTTGATACATCTAATCATTGATATAACGAGGTAGATAAACATGTTGATCAAGGCTTCGGTAAATTGCAGAGCCGAGTTAACAAGGCGAGCGCGAGGCGCGCCGGCAGGCTCGTGCAATATTCAGGACCGCGTTGGGCGCCAATTTGCAAACTCAAGCAGATTAACCGCCAGATTTGGCCCCGATGCTGCGCTAGTCCCATTGCCGGATAAATTATTTATTGTTAAATCCGACGGTAAACGGTTTTGTACGATACATTTTAGCCACTCGCGCGAACAAAATGGACTCTTAATCAATTATTAAATGCACTAGCAAACAAGCTTCACTAGGGTGTTATGAGATTTTCGTGAAGCAGTTTTTGAATTAAAATAATGGGCTACAATAAAATAGAAAAGCTTTTCTTACGATGAAAATACGGACACAGAAGGCGATGAGGCAGTTATACAAATCTGGACTATAATTTGATGTCCCTAATCCACAGTTTGGTAGCATTCCAGGGCAAAAACGTAGAAGTCCAAACATACGTTTGTATACGAGTTTATGTAAATTGAACTAAATTCATATGTACAAACTTAGCGACTGTAGTCTGAATTAACAAACGATAGAAGATAAACTTTTAACTCGAACTGCTTGCATTATGCACTTGTATATCTTAGAATGTTCAAAAGCAGCGCGAGCAATCCAACTCAGGTTTCGTTTCAAACTGCTGTGCATTGTTGTAGTTTTGAATAATGGAGTCATCGATTGAATATATAAGATTATTCCATCTAGACATATTACAAAGCAAAGTCCACTCGCCGCGACTGTCTGTCTGTGTGTGTGTGGATGTGATTAACTATGACGGTTCATGCTAACACATAAATTCATGAAGGTTTGGGTATATTATTAAAGTTTTCACGCCTGTAACCCAGAGAGGTAGGCAGAGATTTGTGTAGATTGGCTGAAATATTAGTTGATTATCGAAAAAGACATAAAAAGCTGATATTTTACGACATAAAAAGCTGATGTCATATATGTTGCCCCGGGTAGCAGTGCGAAGCCGGGGCGGGGGGCGGCTCGCGGCTCGCCTAGTCTGTTGCAACATCTTTGGTATATCTGTGCAGCGGTGCCCGCGCCGAGCGCCGCTCGCTAATTACAGTTTGCCAACGCCGGGCCAACTAAGAGGTTTATCTTCGCGATCCTCATCGTTTCTGTGTAACTGCGCTATTTAAATACGTCGAATTAGTAGGGAGATTGCTAAATGCGATGTCAGTTGTAGCTGAATTGAGTATTTTAGTTTTTCAACGACACAATATGAATATTTAAGGTTTGATCTATAACTTTTTCTTAATTTGATCTATTTATCTATCTAAATTTAGAAGTCATGCTTCTAAATTTGGAATATATCCACCCAATTTAAAATTTCTAGGATTAAATTGAAAACTTCTCACACACAGCCGTATTTCCAAACCCATGTGACTTAGAGTCCTTCAAAAAAAGATCGTCGCTCTTTCTTAACAATCGGCAATGCACCTGCAGCTTTTCTAATGTTGTGGAATGTTCGCCGGTGGTGATCACTAACACCGGGTGAACATGAAATATAAGGATAGAAATAGTATTCATTACTTCTTATTTAAGCGTATTTCAAAAGAGCTGATGTGTATCTTCCTAATTACCAGAGCTTTATAATTCTCTTTCACTTCCAGTGTTAGTAGAGCGACGGGCGCCACTGTCGATTAATCCCCCCAATTACTGATATTTGAACAGGCACTAATTGGATCCGGGCCGCGATCCGCCGCCGCCCGTGATTACACTACGTATAATTCAGCGAGAATTAACGTTTCGGCGAATTGGCGCCCTACTTGGGACCGATTTGTAGTTATAACGACACTTTAAAGATTTTTTGAACATCATTTGTAATTCAACAAGTGCAATTCTAAACTTCGTTTATGTTTTTAGCAAGAAAATAAAAGTTAAGAGTTTAGTAGAAAAGTAAAACTAAAAAAATACTAGTTACTCTACCATTCAGACCTCCAATAATATATTCCTGAATGGGATCATACCTGATGTTATCTAGAAAATTAATAACGACAAAGTCAAGATAGTTCTTAGCCGAACCGTCAAGAAAAAGTGACACTTTAAAAGTCAGGACAATAAAGTCACTTTCCACTTTTCACTGACATAAGATCATAAACATGAGTTCAAATCCTTCAAGTCGTGAGTTAAGTTGTAACACATTAGTTCAATTTTTCATTGAAATTAGTTCATTACATTTATGTGAATATATTTTTTGCATTCAATCAACTTATACAGAAACTATGTAAATGTTGAATGTTAACGTGTCGCTGTGTCGCGACAAGCGATGGATGTGACAATGTTTGTCGGCGCTACGGAGCGTGACAATTTAACGAGGCCGGCTACGAGCGCGTGTTTGCCGACAGGCGCGCGGGCAAACACGGGGGAGACATCTCGCAGATTAAACGAACGCTCTGAGCTCGCCTCGCCTCGCCTCTCGCTTTGCATGTTTAGACAGAATTATTATTTTATTGATTTATATTGCCGATTAGTACAAGCCTGTTTCACTTAAGAGCGAATAAGCCCAATGAAAGACCCATAGCAAATGTTATATTTCTTTACTTCAATTGGTTTATCATACGTGTTGTAGCAGAGCGCCGCCGACGACATTCTCGTAGTCGAAACCACACATCGAAATTACTAAGAGCCAAAGACCATATATTATATATTTTTTTATTACTTCCATCCAAAGAGCGGTAAAAGTATATTTTGTACAGTATCCAAATTGGGTAGCAATAATCTAAAACTTTCTACGCGTGTAAAAAAGTTACACATTGAAAATTTATTTGAGTATACAAACTAGAATAGTTGATATTATGATATATTTGTTTAGGGTGCAAGGCTGTGTACAACGCGTATATAAAAATCAAAAAGTCAGTAATTAAACTAATTTTCTTTATCAAACTTTTATAAATGACCGGACTTCGATTGTGTAATATTGCACCGAAATATGTGCACCGATCGCATCTCGTCAAGTCGTGTCAGGATGTTGGGCAGATGATTTGCGATTCTGTGTGAGAGCGACGAGCCGGGATTAGCGGGACACGACGGGACACAGCGGAACAAAGCGGGGCTTACCCGCCATCACGCCCGGGAACGTTTATCCCGCTGACGTGACGACCATTAGTCCAATACCAACGCTTCACAAATGGATCCTTGCTTGTAAATATTATATGACAAATTATTAAATTATTATAATTCGTATTGCGTTCATTCGTACTTTTAAATATACCTATTTAATTGGGTTTTTAATTTTATTACTTTTCAAGAGTCACCTAAAGGCAGTAATTGACTCTATCAATGGTATCTTCTTGTCCAATTCACTACTTAGTTCAGCAAGAACGTCTTGAGATGTAGGTGAAAGTTCTTCTCTAAAAGCTCTCCCCTAAGCAACATGACTATCGTAAAAATGGTAGTCGATTATTTATAGTCTGAGTATTTCATTAAATTTTTCGATGTAAACATGAAAAATAAATCAACTTTGTACGAGATAGTAAAAGAAAAAGTATGTTATCGATTTTAAAATAATATTTATGGAACAGTTTGATTTTCAGACTTGCGTTTCTGAGTATTAAACAATGAATCAATAACTCCGATATCAAAGTAACAAAAGATTTCAATATAAATAGACGCCTTCCTGGGAGACCAGCCGGCTGACGGCTGACGTCCGAGAGGCATCCCGCGGGATGGTGACTGTCAGCCGGAGGGGACGCAATAATACTCAGTGCGTTGATAGCATAAAAACACAAAACAATTCTCTAATAATAAAGAAATATAATCTCTTGCGACACTTTTATCATAATACGCTCTATTATCGGGTAGGCTATAGCTTCATCCGTCTGAATTTATATTTTCTTTAGTGTCAGTAAGGTGCAGTGCTGCAGTAACCCTAGGCGTACAGCCGACTGACCTTTTACAGATTAATTGACGATCGTATTTACCAATGTCATACATCTGAATTCAATTCTGCTAGCACTATTGTGTCGCAGTGGTCTCTGTATGGTTTCACAATCACGAGTGTCAATGTCTCGATAATGGTGCTCCACTATGACACCATTTAAATTGCATATTCGAGAACCGTATAGAAATATATAACTTCTGCCTAGCCCTCTTGATCATTGGCATGTGTAACGTTCGATCGATCTTTTCTGACTAAAGCCTTGTCATGGATTTATTTCCAATATCCTCTAACTTAAAAACTATTCCCCTAAGGGCTGTGTGTAATTAATACGGCCGGGTTTGTACCCGCTCAGAAGTCGCATTGTGCGATTTTTCTTTAAACCAGTTTGTGAATTTTATTCTAACAGACTTTTAAAGAGAATATTTATGTGGCGGGGAGACGTCCGGGAATACATCGGCGGATGATAATTTTACATTTTTAACATCGTTCGTCAACTTCGCGTCACTCATTCACTTTGCGACTTAAATGCCATGGAGACGAGCGATTATTCTGCCCCAAAAGGGGTAGAAGTACTCGATTATCATTTCAATCATTTGCTACCGCATCGAGCTTATTATAGAAGTTAAGAATAGACTTACCGAAAATTAACGTAAGTATTCATGGTAATTAATAAAACTCCATATGGGCTAGTATATTAGGTTCAATGACTGACACAAGGTTAAGCTTTTTCGGTTCTATACGTTAACTTGCTTAGTGTATTATAAGTGGTATAAGAAATTGTAGTTGAAACATTGCATCTTCACTGGGCAGTAGAAACGGTCGCGAGTTTTAATGCCGGAATGAGTAAACATTATGAAGCACCTGTTGGATTTTAAAAGAAGATAAAACACAATTGCTACGTCGTAAGAATTAACAAGACAAAGTTGGCAACGCGCGTCGGTTACATTAAGATTATATCGCCGGGAACAATTTCAATTATGAAATGACGAGTACACGAAGAGTTTCTTACAAGGGTTTGTTTTGTATGAATTGTTAATGCGCGCGGTCACCGGGCCCTTTGACTCCTGTGTCTGTCTGGTGCACTAGCCGCCGCCAAATTAAACTGCTTGGAGCCCTGGCCGACAGTTCAACTACTTTACTTAATTATATTTTAATACCTAATTGATTTACACATCGCTCCCGTAACATTCCATGCAAACAATCCCGATCAAACGACAACATTTTAAAAGGATTTTCATATATTTTGATATGTTAAAACGCCAGTTACAATGATAAATAAATCCGTAATTAAATCGTATCAGCGTCTCGAGCGTCGCCTATATAAAGGATTGGCGCGAGGGCGGGCGCTCAGTCGCTGAGCGACGGCCGCGAGAGGATGTTATCCTTGTACCGCGCGTGGCTGGGACCGAGCCCGTGCGTCGCGCGGCCGGCGCCCCCGCCCGGCGCGCACCGGCCAGTACCGCGGCGCGCGAAGGCGCCCTCTCCTCCCGTGTCGCCGCCACCGCCCTCGCCGACTTCCACCACCTCCAGCGAGCTGGACGTGGAACGCATCGAGGCGCCGGAGCCCCCCAAGCGGCAAAGCAATACAGTCCTCGACGTGGCGTCCTGCGACGGGCCCGTGCGATTCAGCCGCGTGCTTAACGTGGCCTGGCAGGAGGCCGGTACCGAGCGCGAGTGGGCCTGTCGGCACCGCAAGCCCCGGGCCGCCATACACTACTACCCCTGCAAGACCTGCGGCTCCAAGTTCCCCTCGTACTACTTCGTGCACAAGCACCGCAAAAGCTGCCACGGGGAGGAGGTGGAGAAGGAGAGAGAAGACCCCGAGCCCTCCACCTCAACGGCTTAAGTTCACTTACTTAGACGGATGGTGTTGTGACCTTATCGTCCGAACCGTAGGTTAATTTAATTATATCATTGTCATTGTTGAATAAATGTTTAATTATTTTAACGCGTTATTCAATTTCATTGTGAAGTGTCTTTAAAATAGAATTCTTCGAATGTATTAAAATAGAAAAATGTAGACGTTTAGTAAAGTGATGTTAAAAATACATCTAGTTTAATGGTAATACAAAAACGACAAAATAACTTAAAAACAATCATGCTGAAGAAATAACTTTTTTTCATGTATTTAATTATTAAAATTAATAATTAAATACATACAAAAAAGTTCTGCGATGACAATTGAAGTTTTTGTGATGCGTAACGAAATATTTTATAACTCGTGTCACTATGTTTATAACTCTCCGCCAAAAGGAATTTCAGTTAAATAAATCGATAAGAATGTCGAACCGTTACATTAAAATTCAAACGCTCGACATTAGAACGATGTTTAAAGTCTCATTTTATTTCTAAATTATTTCATTACTCTCGAAAATAAAAAAAATATAAATGATTTAACCCAACAGAGGTATTCCCCTGGTCTTTAATTTAATAGACTAGTACGGTAGTAAGGACACTAGGCTGACTGAAACAACGTGTGATTACAGCCGCGCCAAAGACTAGTGCGATCCTCTGGTTGTGTGTTAACAAGGTTATGATCCAAGCTACAAATGAACGTGTGCACCTGATGTTCAGTGAACAATTAACATCGCTACTTATCACTTAGACTAAGCATGAGACTAAGTTTGTCAATTAAAAGATCCTGCAATTTGTTCAAGTATAAAGTATTCGTGATTCTTGTCCATTATTTTATGATTTTATGGAAAATAATAAACTTATCAAAAATTTCAAACGATAAATTGAATTAAATATCTTGAAAGTATACAAATAATGAAAATTATCAAAGAGCAGCGGGGGCAACGTTAAAGTGTAGCCGTCCGTTGCAATCCCTGACCGCAAGCCTGTATGTAATGGTTTAACAAATAAGCGCTAGTAATAAGAGCAATAATCACCTATAATAATTAATAATCATTAGTATAAGAATTAATGCAAATCACTTGTACTTACTATAGGCAGTCATTTGCTGAGCTCGTAAAGTAAACTTCTACTGTTTGGCGGCGACTTTAAGTGATCAGTGCAATTGGCGCGGTGCGTCATTTTTACGACGCACTCACAACGTGCAGCGAGTGCGTACAGGCAGGCGCTGCGCTAACGTCGCCAACAAAAGCACACAAACATACGTATCCATGCTGCAGTTGTACACACAACACTCAAAAACACGTCACAAATGTCAACCAGACATCAAAGGACAAAACACCTAATATAATATATGCACCCTAGATTGACGATCCACAGTATATCCATGTACATCCGAAGGCGTTCAAGTCTTGTGTTGTCTTGTGCTTGATCAGACACCAAGTTACTGTTCTTTAGAAGTTACTTCCATTTAGGTGACGATGGTCTTATGGCTCTTCAGAAGAGCCAGTTAAATGATGATTTAAAATATTCTAAACTTCGAGAAGAGTTTTAAGATGTTTTCGAAGGAGTTAGAAACAGATTTAGACCGAAACGCTACAAACAAAATGAAAGATTGGTTCAATCGTGCAATCATGCATGCAAACCTGAAGTTTACAGCGGTACTGACCAGGTTCAGGTGTTGGCGGCGGCTGCGTGGGCGTGGGCGGCTGCGCGGGCTGCGGCGTGGGGGACGCGGTCGCCGACGTCGCCGGGCACGGTACCGCTGACGGACACGGCGCCACCGACGGGCTCGGCATAGCTGACGGGCACGACACCGTCGAAGAACATGATGTCTGCTCGACAAGACAAGCAATGGTTATTACTAAGAGTAAGTAAAGCTAAACAGGAGCTGTACTCATGAGGTCGACTTAAGTTTGAGCCTTCCGTACTTTGTATAAGTTAGTGGCGAAAATTAGTTGTTGGTCTTAAGAATTAATCTATTTTTGACTTTTGTCAACCACATTTTTATGGAAAAAGGAAAACGAGCAAACGGTGCACCTCATGTTATGTGGCCGCTACCCATACACATTCGCAACAACCAAATGGTTTGTAGATGCGTTGCCAGCTACATGTTGGACTGAGGAGGAGATAGATAAGGAAAAGAACTAGAGAAAATGATGGGGGAGAGGATGGAGATTGAGATCCGTTTGTTTCTTTTATTATCTATGTCACAAAAACAAAATAAATACACTTACGGTAATAACTCCAACGCTGGTGACTGCCGTGCTGGAACCGGACGGCGTGCTCGCAGGCGGAACGGTCGGCAGGGGCACTAACGCGAGCTCCACCACCATCTGGTTCTCCGGAGACGGACTGCCTGTGCCCGTACTGCTCGCGCCCGTACTTGTCGTGCTCGTACTGCCCGTAGTGGTCACGTTGCCCGTAGTAACCGGCGCGGGACTGCTCGCCGTCGTACTGCCCACGGGCGTAACTGTGATCGTGACTGCACCGAGCCCGGCGCTCGTGTTTGTGCTGGTGATGGTGCTGACGCCGGTGCCGGTGCTGGTGTCTGTGCCTGTGCTCGTGCTTATGCTCACGCCCGTGCTCGTCGCCGTGCTCGTCGATGTGAAGGGAGCGGGCGGCGCGGATGACGCGGGCGGAGGGGAAGGCGGCAAAGGTGGCGTCCGAATCATTTCTAGCCTGTAGAGTAGAGAGAAAAATTTGTGTTAAGATATGAAGCATTTATTATCCCAATCTAACACTTTTGTCCAACACACGTTGTGAAATTTTTGATGAAAGTGGACGAATACTGACGAAACAAACGAAGCAATAAATGAGAGTTGAATATAAGTTTAACGTGTGCATTTCTGTATGTGTATCTGTCTGTAACATCGTAGCTACCAAAGATCGAAAACTGATGTGGTCGAGGTGGTTTTTAGATGTAATTAAATATGCCAGAAGCACCACAGGAATGTACATTGTGCTTACTATTTCGTACTTCCTATTATTATTATTAGAGATTAATTAGTGGCAGTCTCTTTAAAATGTAGTTTCTTAAATTGTGTTTAGTAGTGTATTGACGTTAAAACTCTTAATATAATTTAACAGTCATTCGACTTATAATTAAGTCACGTTGCGGGGGTTGAGCCGCGGCGGATGGATAATTAAAAGAGTGGCGAATTGAGCTAATTATGTTTACCGTGGGCTCGCTGTAACCCTCCCCCGGCT
>DWTW01003394.1:0-10049 GCA_018246275.1 Papilio slateri
AAATAGACCTTATTTTCAAGGTTGGCACTAGGCACTAGAGTGTCAGTTTTGTCAGTTGGTTTAAAAATTTAAATGCTATGTGCTTTTGTTAAATACTTTTGCTGTGTCGTTTGTGAATTGTTATAGACGAATGAGAAAGACTATGTGACTATTAATTTGGACAATTATATACAAAAACTTTTGATGTGTATTAAGTATTGAAGGAATCTGAAAATATGTATTTTCAAGTAAAATTATTTATATAATTTGTCATATTTCTTCTTGTATTATCTGCTTTATTAAGACCTTGTTTTTTATAATTTATAGATAAATAATACCCCAGAGCGTATTAAAAAATCAAGGAGGACAGAAAACATCAAAAAGAGTCCGCCGAAAGAGGAATGTCCCCGGCTCGTTTTGGCACCATTTTCTAGGCCTCCTCAAGTTGTTTTCGAAAATGTTCTTATTGGGACGTCCTGTGAAAGATATTTGGAAATATCCAATCCAATGAAACAAATTCAACAGGTACTCTCTATCACATTATTACTACATAAATTTGCATTGTTAGAGATTGAGACCATTAAGCATTGAGCAGGAGAAACATTTTCATAATAATTATTATTATTTAAAACACTCTCCAATATTCATGAATTGACATATTGTTTGTGTATGTATTATATAATTGTAACAAGACAGAGTATTTGAATAATCAATAATAATTATTTATTGTTTTCCATTTTTACAACAATGTCTACTGATAAAAAATAATATGAAATCTAGGTTTAATATGAATGGGCCGGCTCGACCGGTGAAGTACCACAACCTCACAGAAGACAGGCGTGAAGTAGAAGTATTCTGCGTTTCGTCTGATGAGTGAGGTGCCGGAGGCCTAATTTTAGTCCTCTTCCTAACCATTTTACTAAGGAAAGGATGAGAAGAGGAAGAGGATTAGATGAGGAAGAGATAGATAGGATAAGGAAATATGCTTTTTCTGTATATCCCCTCCTCTGTCCATTAAAGGTAGGTTGCAGATGCCTATGGGTAGCGGTCACTTCAGGTGACCGCTTGCTCGTTTGCCACCTTTTTCCATAAAAAAAACGTACGTGTTGCCTTAGGGGTTTGTTTTTATTCTTAAACTACTAATTATTATTTATTATATAACACGGCCGTTGGCCTTTTTATAGGTTGTGTTGACAGTCTTTTTTTAACAAAAAAGGAGAAGATAAAGAAAGGATACGGAAGGAGTATGACGGAATGGGCTAGCGGTAATTATCAGATGAAACGCGAGAAGTATACATCCATCTGCTGGCTTGAAGGTAGGTTGTGTGTCTTCTTTTTATCCGACTGAGCCAAAAGGAGGGTAATGCTTTTCGGGCGCCTGTTGATATGTGTGCGTTTAATTCTGACCTCCTGTATCGTAAACGGATTGACCGTTTTTGATGAGTGAGGTGTCATTATATTCGCATTCTTCTTCAAAGTTCCATAACTAATATGACGTCATCAGAAAACGTCGAACTATTAAACTATCAAAAACTAAAAAAAACATATTTAAAAAAAAAAAGGTATAGGTTTTTGGTTTTTTTAATTACATAACTTTTTAATTATTTTAATCATCATTATGAAAATATTTCTTCTATCATTTCTCGATTGCTCCTCAAATCCTTGAGATATATTTATGGACTCGGTAGTCTACCCCACTATCTCGATAAATTGTTTTGTGACGCTCCCGAGCCGATGCTTTCCCCGGGGCCGGGATAGTGTCAATTCGCTCCCAAATTGTTCATTTTCAAAGGACAATTGCAATGTTCATCCAAATTTTTACAATGTTCATAAAAACTTTGTTAAACAAAATTGTCATAATAATTTGCACACTATGCAATAATGACACAGCATTGAACTAGAAATTCGTTTATACTTTTATTTTAACAGCAAACAGTTTTAAAATAATTATATAATTGATTTAAGCACTCACGATCGTAACCCAGGAGGGTAAGAAGAGATTACGGAATTGGTACGGTCCTGACATACCTCCTTTTCCTCAATAGTATAATAGAAACCTCACAACAGACTGCTGTGAGGTTAAATAGCATGAGCAGGACCAGCCCAGAAATAAATAATAATTAAAGGAGAGGAAAGGACTTGAGCCAAGTTGTGATCTTATTGGTCAAGCTTGAAGAAACTGCAGCGTGTTGTATATAGTAAAAAAAGGTATTTAAATATCCGTCCATCTTGTTACATCGTCGCTCTTACCGTGCGTTAACTAGTTGCCAATGCAAAATAAAATAGGTAGGTATTAATCTAAAAATTCTCAATAGCCATTTTCGATGAATTACGGCAGCGGTATTGAGGCCGCACTCACCGGATTTCGACGCGCTCGTGTAACGAACACCAATTTGCGGTCCGTGTTATTGGTAGCTGTTTAACCAAAATTGGACAGTTTTGCGATTTGAATTAAGCTTTAAGTTAAATTTGAAATCATTTCGATAAATGTATACAGTAGATTCCGTTTGTATTGATCTCGGTTAAAACCACTTTTTGGTTGTAGCGGCGTTAAACCTAAATCCCTTGAATTTGAAGTATGCTATGATAGGTGCTAACGATGTATTGTATCGTCATACTTTTTTTTAAATTAAATTTTTGTTTATATTTTCATATCGAGTTTTTATATTACTTTCATTTTGTATTAGCTATGTATTTTAGCCAGTCATCGCGCTGTAGTATCGGTGCACACAGTGTTGGGTCAGTCGTTCGATCGTTTACTATGCACACGTTACGCTTTCTTTGTCCTTCCGCCGCGATTTCCTATAAAAGGAAACTAATTCGGCAGCGACTTCGAATACAACGACGAATTTAATGAATACCGACTGGTTTTAATTGACATTTGTAACAAGTTCCTAGGAATCCTTTCCCTAACAACCGAGTCAACAAACACACAAAGATTCATTAACAGAATTATTATACTTTCTTGTCTTTCTGCTTACATTTAGAAGTAGTAAGTAGATGTTTAAATACGCTTTAGTTTACTAAATTAAATAGTATAGTCAGGTAGAGTTACATTACAAAATCAATTACTTCTTCCCCTTTTTCTTTGCACCTATGGATATAACGACTTCCGGCTTTAGCGGAGGAAATTAGTGGTACCTAGTCCTTCATCGTCCTTATTACCGGAATCCTCTGGCAATTCAACGTAAAGCCTTAAAGCATATGTATGAACGGTCTTACAAAATGCTGGCAATAAATGTATATACTGACGAGCACAGTTTTTCGTTTAATTCAGCATTTACTTGTTCAATAGCATCTAAATCTATTATTTTATTTAACATCAATAATATCATCGAACAATGGAACGTTAATGAAGGAAGTATGTACAGGATGTCTGAAAAGAAAATTTATATTTAAAATATTAATAAAAAAATATGGCGTTTATCAAATAAATATTTATTTATTATTAAAGAACACTCTTTGGGAATTGTTTTCTTAAATCGTCCGAATGTTTACCCTCGCGTTCGCGACACTCATTCAATCTAACACTCAAATTTTTAATGACTTCTGGCTTCGCAAGTATGCTCCGTGATGGCTCCCATTTCGTGGTAAATATTTTCATTTAACTGCGCCAGGGTTGCTGGTTTATTGTAGTAAACATTAGATTTGAGAAAACTCCATAGGAAATAGTCCGTAGGAGTTAAATCAGGACTGCGGGGAGGCCAATTTATATCACCTCTTCTAGAGATTAATTTGCCAGAAATTTGACGTGCTCTTGGCAGTGACACATTGGACGTGTGTGAAGTTGCTCCGTCCTGCTGAAACCATGTTCTTTGGTTATAGCCAGGTAAGCTCTGCAGTCCAGGCACCAAAAACTCATCTAACATCCTCACATAACGCTCTGAATTCATTGCTCTGTCTATGCGCGTCCCTTTTCATCTTCAAAAAAATAAGGGCCAATCATTCCTCGCGATGACATTGCAGCCCATACGGTCATTTTCGGCGAATGAAGGCTTACGTTTCGGATTGGTGGCGCTCCAGTAGCGACAGTTCTGTTACGTGCCCATTAAGGTGAAAATGAGCTTCATCCGAAAATAAGATGTTGGCAAACGTTTTAAATCGCTCATTTACCTGGTGTACGAATTCTAACCTCTGAATGGCATCCTGGGGTTTCAATTCTTGCACCAGTTAGATTTTATATGGGTGTAGCTTTAGATATTTGTGCAAAATGCGATGTAGCTATGATCTATGCACATTCAAGGCACTTGCACGATTTTGAATTGAGACGTCAGGATCATCACGCATAGACTGATTAACCCGATCCACGTTCTCTTCACTTCTCGATAACCTCGGGTGTCCGGACTTTGGCTTATCTAATGTTGAACCAGTCTCTTCAAACTTTTCTTCCCATTTTCGAATGAGAGGAATGCTTGGCGCATGGTTTAAATGGTGAAAACCTCGAACATTGCGCGCTATAGTCGCAGAATTAGCGTTTTTGTAAAATTCACGTAAGCATAACGCGCGATCCGCTCCCGAGAAACGCTCCATAGCGACTGAATTCCCAAGAGCCTGTCTGCCGACTGACATAACCCCCGCGCCCCTCTACTACAAATAAATAGCTACTACAAATAAATCGAAATAATTATGCGGACGAAGTCGCAGGCCACACCTAGTATACATTGGATATCATTAATGTTTTAAGATATTAATATAATCTACATTTTTATAAAAGCTAAAAAAGTAATGAGCGATGCGCGGCGGTCCAAGAGTTTTCTCCGCTATTTTGTTATCTTCAAAGTGCTCACTTTGCGGCACTAACGTCAATCATGCTTCCATTATCTCCGACGTATTTCGGATATTCTCTTATAAAAACTTTATCATGTTAACTTAAGCTCTTTCCTTATAACTTCATTTTTCCCTTACAGATGAATTAAAAGTAACGACCAAAATAGACATTTTACGTTTTTAGACACAATTGTTTTGTACATTATTTGGACCAACAATGTATAACTCTGCATCAATTGAATATAAAACATCATTGAATCTTTTTTCTGAAGTCACTCTTTATTTCCTGTCCTTATAGAACGTACTATTCTTCACCGTCATACCAGCTAAGTACCTAATTAAAACCATAGAAATAATTATTAATGTTCCATTAATATAATATGAAAATCTGTCGCTACTGCACTTTTCTTAATCAAAAAGAATATTCGTCATAATATAAACAATAGTTTATAATAATAAAAAAAAATAAACATTTAGGGAAATACAGTTTGTTTGTTCCTTTGTTTTGACTATTCTGTATACGAACACGGAAAACGTGTGTTCTATCTAATTTTAATTTTGAATGAAACATTATCCCAAATAAATCCGCGTCTAGCGTCATTAGGCCGGAATTCAGCGAATTCAATTATCTCAAATACCCTCATACAATAAATAAACGAAGCGCTGGCTCCGGCTGCGCTGTTTGTTTGACATATGAAGGCAATTTAAACTGGAACGTGTATGTAATTAAGACATGTTCGAACATTAGGAGCTGTGGCAACGTGTATTTACTGCTTTTGATAAGGAGATTTTCTTATATTATTAACTATTTAATACTTAGTTTGTTCTGACAAAAGTGTTGTATATAGACGTGACAGACTTTAACCCGAAGTCCGTCACGTACGAAAATGCATTTTTTTTAATTGAAGAAGGTGGCAAATGAGCAAGCGTTCACCTGATGTTAAGTGACCACTACTCATAGTCACCTGCAACAAGCTCATTAGTCGCAGATGCAATGCCTACCTTTAATGGACAGAGGAGCGGATAAACAGAAAAATGATATTTCCTTCTCCTATCCATCCCTGTCAAATCCTCTTCCCCCTCCCATCCTTTCTTTATTACAAAAGGATGAGAAGGGGAAGAGGACTAGAACTAGGCCCCCGTAAAAATACTTAATAATAATAATTACTACTACATATATAAAGGGCCTGAATTTAAACCTATTTTTTTTTGTATAGTGTATAGTTGTATAGTTTGTATAGTGTGGGGGCGTTACGAAAGAAAATACTTATACAAATACTATTAAGAAAGAACAGAGAGCGAGAGAATTATCGTGATTAGAAACATACTTGTTTTTTATGAAGGTTTTCAGGTGGTTAATAAATTTCCATAGGGGATCCGAATCGCCGATTTCTAGAAGATAGGAAGGGAGACGACCAAACACTAGTTAATAATATATTATAGGGACCAGAATACAATCGTATATATTGAAAAGTATACGAGGATGCTCAGAAACTGCTGCCTATTGTCCTAACAAATCAAAGTAACGACTTGGATCTCATGGTCCAAGTTATAAATAGGTTCCCGGCTCCATCGAGATATCAAACAAACAACTTCATGAAGTGGGCACAATTTGTACCAATTGTATGAGATTGTTGCGAGGAACAGTAATCGGCAGTCGTTAAAACTTTTTAATCTTCATATAGTCGTATTGTCTTGTTTCTGTTCAATTTAATTTAAGTTTGAACAAAACTTTGTTTTTTATACAATTTTCCTTGTAATTTATGTGTTGAGTTATGCTTTGAAGATTCTCTTATCTAATTTTTTTCTTATTATAGTTACAATTAATAACTGCAGAAATTTATTTAAATTAATACGTAGATCTATTTAGATATCCTTGACGCCCGTATTCTGTAACTATAATAATAAAAATAATTAAAACAAGCAAAAGTTAATTTAAAAAATTAATAAGCCCGACCGACTGCACCCCTATGACACTCCGGGGAAGACGAATCTAATGACACCTCACTTTTCAAAATGGGTTAAGCTCTTTAGGCTACAGAAGGTCACAATGGTACGGACATACATAAATTCACTCTAGACCAGTCTACGCTGGTCGGGTAAAAATAAAATAACATGCATTAATTGACAAACTATTTTTGAACGGAATTTTAATTGAGGAAAAGCGAATCCTCCTCTATATTTGAGGAAAAGCGAATCCATTCGTCGGCGTACATGACTGAATCAGCGCTGTAATGCTACTGATGGCATTGCGGCAGCGGAGGAAGATTTATTTGCGTTACAGAAACCTATTTTCTGGTAGGATCTGTTATCGCAAAGTGTCTGTGTTTGGTTTAATAATCTATGTGGCTTATTCTTTCACAAGCACGTATGAATGAGAAGAGGCCTAATCCTAGTCTTTTTACCCTTCCTATCCTTTTCTAATAGGAAAGTATAGGAAGGGGAAGAGAATTTGAAGGGGGAGGGTATAGACAGGAAAAGATAATAGGCATCATTTTCTTTTTATCCCCTTCTCTTGAAAAGGTACGCAACGCATCTGCAACTCATTAGCTTGTTGCAGATGCCTATGGATGGCGTTCACTTGATATCGGGTGAACCGCTTGCTCGTTTGCCGCCTTCTAATATAAAAAAATGAATATGTTATTATTAATTTGTCCACTAAATCTAACGCCGCGGTTTAGTATTAGGTTGCGTCTACCCTGACATGTCAGCAACACTCGGTGGGGCCCGAGCTTTATATAACGTGAAAAGGTGTCCACTTACTAGCTTTTATCTAACAATCTCTTGCATGATGCGTGGTTGACGGATGTTTGGCCGTTAATTATCACTTCTTTATCTCCAGTAGGCCAATACTTTAGTTTATCACGTAATAACATTTAAAATCAAACTATAACAATCAGTCAGATTGTGTATATCAATGATTTTTTTTAATTACCTCTTTGATCAATTTTATTTGTATCTCAGCTGGTATTTCGCCAATAAATTATATAACCCAAAAAGAATTTACATTTACCTTTTGTGGAACAAGTTAAACAAAGTAATATTAAAAAGTGTAAGAAATGAAACAACGACGTTAAAAATACATTACTCGAAGCTTTTGTAAGCGAGAGTGTCAACTTAAACTTACGCAAAAACAAAATTCATGTCGACAAAAAGAAGAAAAGAATTGGATATTAGAATTTTGTTGTGATGGATCGCTCTTTGAATAATCCTATCCTATTTTCAAAGAGGCCAGCGAATGAAAGTTGACATTATTGAGGTCAGTAATACCTTGATAGTTAAATTGCAAATTAATGATAAAGGGATTAATTTATCGTTACTTAATTTCACTTCACGAAATAAATGAAGTTATGAAATAAGTAATTTGATTAATTAATAGCATCTATGTTGTGACATGGAAATCTGTAATCTAGAACTTGTTTGAATACATTTGTTTGTGTCCCGGTTGCGTCCCGCTGCAGAATAGGTGCCGCCAGGACAGTCAGCCAATGAGCCAGCCGTAGGATTGGTTGCTTGGATTGCACGACTCGACCTCAGTAACTACTTCTAAGAATACAAATATCGTCGTAAAGTAGGTACGTTTTTATACTTCTATATTTCGTTTGATGAGTATGGTGCCGCAGTCTCCTTCCCTGCCAGACTTAAGACCTTAATTTAGTCAGTCTTGAACACAAGCGCAAATTGGCCAGCCTCTCGGTGTTTTACAGGTTGTATTTTGGGGAGTGTGCGCAGGAAGTACATGAATTAATTCCCCCATCTCCATTCTACCATCGGACGTTTAGACATATGGCAGGTCTCCATCCTTTCATAGTCGATATACCACGCGTTCGAACAAAGCGATTCGAATCGTCGTTCATCATGCGTACGGCAAAGGATTGGAATAAGTTACCAGCGACAGTGTTTCCGTCCAATTATGACGTGGGTGCCTTCAAGAGAAGAGTGAATAGGTTCATTCGACCGCGTCTCCACTTAACATCAGGTGGGATTGCGGTCAAGCGCTAGTTTAATCATTATAAAAAAAATAGATTTGAAGTGGTAATAACATGTACTAATTTAGTGACACATTGTTTTCAAAGAGTAAAATCAAATTAGTTTCAAAGAATTACATAATAGTTTAGTGACATATTTGAAATAACGATTGAGGAATGTATTTTAATACATAAGGAATGTGTTATATACGAATACATTAACAACCATGAAAACCTTTAGGAATGTCCATAAAATGAAACCACTTTAACTTCTTCAAACTTTACTAACCTTTTTATCCCTAAGTACCTTCACTTCATAACTTCGATTGGTTATAACATCCCTTTTCCAAATATTTAACTTGTACTTGTGGCCAGTACGCGAATGGATTAAGGGGAATTAAACTTTTAAGTCCCGTACGATAAGGTTCATAATATACGTAAGTTGTCAATAGGTGATACAGTTCAAAAAATCATGAGTAATCTTATAAAAACTATATTAATAAAGCGAGAATAAATGTTAAAATATAGGTACATATTGTATACTTAATTAAGATTAACTAAAATATTTTTTCAGCAAAAAATCACGAAATATCTTACCTCCTCGTTAAAAGAATCCTTAAAATAACAAACAAATTCTTTGCGTACAAAAAATGTGTTTTTGACTTCCATTTATTACTGTATTCGAGATTCAACTCGTGATTCAATACTAGTCCATTGATTTATTTTCGAGCAGTCCCTTGAAAGTTTTGGTATTTTTCGTCGACCTCTTATAAAATGTTTTTAGAAGTGTAATTGATTTATTTTATACCGTTTCTAAACCTTTTGTAAACTATGTCACTAACAGCTTTATTAAAAAATACTACTATAAAACGTACACGATAAAAAAAATAAAAAATACCAAGTCTTAGTTCAGCTGCCGGAACTAATTACTTAAAACTATGTACCAATTTATTAATGATTCTGGGAATACGGCCACAGTGAATGGCGAGCGTTACTGCGAAATATTTAAAAACTTTTTGTGGGCAATATTGGAAAATTAAATCGATGATACGTGGTTTCAACAAGATGGCGCTATATGTCATACAGCTCACGCCACAATGGCTTTCCTGTGTAAAGGAAATTCCCGGGCGCATAATTTTCCGTGAAGTCAGTTGATCACCGAGATTTATTTTGCGATTTGACACTGTTAGATTCCTTCCTTTGGAGCCATCTAAAGAGTAAAGTATACGTCAACAAGCCACCCACTATCCAGCAACACTTACAGTGGTAGAGCCCGCAACAACATCTGTTGCACGAATGGGCCGGCTCGACCGGTGAAATACCACCACCTCACAG
>DWTW01003395.1:0-10047 GCA_018246275.1 Papilio slateri
GACTTACACATGGTTCCAGAGCGACATGCACACGCCGAACAACATGTGGAACACGCCGATGATGATCGATATCTTCATCTTGTACGCGTTCATGAAGATGATCTTGTTGGACTCAGCGAGCTGTCAAATTTTAATATAATAACATATTATAGATTTGGATGGTGAAGGAAAGACTGATAGAAAGGGACTAAATCCTTCCGTCTGATGTCCGGCTAGTTCAGTCATCCGCCCGCTTAGTAGTTCAGTAGTCGTTGCATTCAGCGTGAATGGATTGAACTAACAATCGGCAACCGAAGGTCTGACCAACTGAATTATGGGTGAAAGACTGAACTATGCAAGTGAACTAGTTCCTTACAGCGGTCGAACTAACAATTCTTTGTCTTTTCAGTGAACTATTTTTCCCATGTCTAGAACTACTAGCTTAAGACAAGAGGAAATAGGCTAACGATGAACTAGCATCATGCCCTCAATTCTATAAACTTATGGCGCCATTATGACACTATTGATACACTATTCTAGTGTATCAAAAGTGTCATAATGGCACCATAATGGTGTCATGACTAATCTATAGGAAACAATTGATTGGTAAAATGCTGAAACAACAATTGCGAAACTATTGAGAGACTGTTATGGCACAATTGTGTTAGGAGAATAGGGGTAGTTCAAAGATAAGTTTATGGAATATGCACAGAGACACAAGCGTTAGAGATGGCAGCCTCAGCTGTGGCTCCATCCCCATCTCTACCTACCCTAAAACTCTAGTAAATAACATATTTTTGTAAAGTTTAACTATTCTGTCATTAGCCAATAAACAAATCGATTCTGTTTTAAGTACTTAAAACAAATGATAAAAATAATAAAAAAAAATATAAGATTGTTACGCTTTCTCGCTTTAGTGACCAATCATGAAATTTTGCACTGCCATTGTCAGGGGTACAAAAAAGGGGCAAAGGGTAACGCGAACGAAGACACAGATAAAAGGTAGTATTTAGAAGACTTCTCACCTGCCAAACGGGATCGATCCCGAAGGGGTACGGTGTCTGGGTGTAGTCTTCCGAGTCGGGATTGAGCTGCAGCAACTTGTTCGCCACTAACGTGTCGTTATTGTAGTTGTTGCGCCACGAGGAGCCGAAGATGTTCAGACTCTTGGAGAATATGTCGTTGTATATGAGCCCCGTGTACATCGAGAACAGCCCCATCAGCAAGATGATGTAGCGGCCGCCGAAGAAGATGTTCCAGATCTGAAGTGTAGAGAGTGAGTGAGACAGAGAATCGAAATGGAGTGTGAGTTCACCGTTTCAGCTTAAAAAAATTCAGCAACTTTATAGTTAGTTGGTTCGTTTGAACCATGATACTTTGATTTTGATGTACAGCCAAAAAAAAGGTCCGTCACCTTAATGTCGACATTTGCTTGCACCGGGGACACTGACACACACTGACAATTAAATAGAACGTATTTGATTCGAACTTCGTAATGGCTAGGCCACTAAAAAGGTGTTTACGATATTGACCCTTCTTGTTATATCGATTAACTATAATTTCATATGCAGTTGTCTGCTTAATGGTTTAGTTTGAAAGGGAACTAAGATTCTGAGATTTGGTAAAGGAATGAATTTAAAAGCTGACAAAGGTTTTCGTACCCCGTCTGCACCTAGTGTGAGAAATTCAATCAAATTGGGTCTATCTATAGCTAGCCAGGTCCATTGGTTACGGGAGACCTCTATATTAGAAGTTGAACTGTATGACGTTCGCGCGTGCCCACCTCGCTGTCGATCTTCTTGGCCTGCAGCGGCTTCTCCTTGTAGCACATCCAGAAGCCGAAGGCGGCCATGATGGCGCCGTGGCCCAGGTCGCCGAACATCACCGCGAACAGGAACGGGAACGTGATTATCGTGTACAGTGCTGAAAGTAATAAACTTTATGTAGCCAAGTACCATAAAATGTGGTAATTTATAGAGATACTGGTGTAAAAGCTGCCTACTACCTTCCTTCTTCTTATTAACGTCTCTTCTTTTTCCCACAAAAAGGCTGTCGTATTCGCAGTTCTCCTGGTTGTTGAGAGGGTTGTATCCCTGTTGGGAGTATAAAAGTAATGTTGTTATAGTTACCAGGGTTGCACTCCCTGTAGGAGGCGACGCCGTACGAGTCGATGAGGTTCTGGAAGCCGCGCGTGAAGCGGTTGGTCCTGTTGAAGGTGGGCGGCTCCTCATCCGTCTCGATGCAGTTCAGGAACGACGGGATCGAACTACCGCATGCGTTCTGTATTGAACCAAGTTTAAATTATATCTGCTGGACATTCAAGAAATCTCAAAAGAACATTACACGTTAGAGTAACATAACTTCTTTAATAAATGCTTAATGATTGCTATTGATTCTCTTTTTCAGATGTGACGATACAGACTCGGAAGCTGGCATGCGTTTAAAAATGTTTAAATTTGTAAATTGATATTGCAAGAGATTCTAAATGAGTAGGTGTCGAACTCACAGATCCATCGGCCAGAGCCTTTTGCACGTTGGGCAGGTCGGCGGTGGGTACCCAGCACTCGCCGATGAGGCACTTCTTGGTGACGTCCATGTTGAAGAGGTTGAGCGTGTGGTAGATGGCCTTCATCTTGCGCACCATGATCGACCAGCTGGCCAGCTCCTTGGCCACACTTACTAACACGCGTTGTCTGTGGTCGCGAGTCTGATTTAGCACCTGTTAATTATATAACTATAATTATATACTTGTAGTAAAAAAGCTTATAAAAATAATTGTAAATAGATTATTATTTTTGTGAAAAATGCATTTTTAACAAAAAAAACAAATGTCTTTAATGACGCCTAAATAGAAAAATTAAAAAAAAACCTTATCTATAATCCTAATATAAATTCTGGTTCAAATCGTAAGAGGCTCTAAAAACATATACAAGACTTACTTATTGAGACAATGGTAAAATATTTCTTTCAGTTTCAATAAGTCGACTTCATCATATATCATTCCGATTGTATAGGCCCTTCACCTTTGTTGTAACTCACCATGTTAAGATCCTCGAGCCTGGTCCTGACACCTTTGACCATGTCCTGGCGCTCGCTGTTGGAGGGTGGGCAGGGGTACAACGAGGCGTGGAACCCGGTGCACACCTTCTTGATGCGTGACTTTAGCTGCTCGCCTTGGAAGAACGCAACGAATACGGTCTTGTAAATCTCGTTGCCCTGTAATTAAATATTTATAACTGTTTCGTTCCTTTTGTATAATGTATGGACAAATAGACTATATGGTAAATGACTTAGACTTTCATCGTAAATGATGTCAAGGAAATTAGGTTAAGCGATTGAGCCCGACCGGTGAAATACCGCGATCTCACAAAAGACAGGCCTGAAGTAAAAATATTTCTGAGTTCCGTCTGATTAGTGAGTGATCGAGTCGGTTGTTGCCTTCCTACGGGTAGCGTTCACTTGAGATCGGATGAACCGCTTGCTCGATTGCCTCCCTTACTATAAAAAAAGGTAACGTAACAGTATTAGAGTCACACAACAATAGCAGGTTGCATCAATGTGCCGGCTCAACCGGGAACCTAGCACCTGGCAGGATATGGGCGTGAAATAATGGTATCAATACTCCTACTATTCATACCCGTGCCTTTTTCCTTCCTTTTCCCGGTCAAGGGCTAGCGACATATCTAAGTAAGATGATTGAGCTGTGTGTGTGGGAGCGTGTCGGCAGTAGTACGTAGAGGCTTGGTACTAACAGATGTAGGGTCCTCCAGCGGCTTGTCGAGCTCGGCGCGGCGCAGGAAGACGTTGCCGCGCGAGATGCGCCACAGCATGCGCTCGAAGGCGGGCACGCGCTCGCGCTGCACCACGCCCGCCACGAAGCCGAGGCGGCCGCGCGCCGCCGCCTGCTGCCCGACCGTCTCGTCCGACATGAGCGACCTAACACAACATTATGTTATATTATTTAACATATTAACAGTTTATTTATTATGTTCCATTTCTGAGCATAAGGCCCCACGTTTAAATAAAAAATGAGATACTCTGCAGAGATCACGATCAACATGTCATTAAACACTAATTGCTTATCTGTACACTCGGAATTATTAGCCGCATACCGAATTAGACTTTATAAAAAGTTAAGTTTGAGTTACATACAACCAGTAAGCCAATTTAGAAAATAGTACGCAAACGAGCAAGATTGTTTGCCGCCGTTTTTTTGTGTTTTTGAAAATATTAGTAGAAGTAACTCCAAATAAGTTTTTTAAAAGCTTGTGCTAGGACATGGTGCACGAAAATAATCGAATGACGGATTCGAACTCACGGCCCCGTGACCGGCAATTCTTACTCTTAACCAATAGACTTGCGCTTCAAAATTTATTCCGATAAGACATTTTTTATGGGTGGTGGGTAGTATAGTTACTTTTTTTTATTATGCGTTAAATTAAATTACCAAATTAAAAGACCACAGTTTAAAAATGATTTACGCTAAATTGAAAATATTGTATACTGTACAAATTTTCTTACTTTGTGAGCGAGTCCATTCCGATCTCCTCCTGTGCGATGAAGAACGCCTCGGTCTTTTCCAGCACATGTTTCAACTCCGTCAGCTCTAAATAATTCTGCTTCAGGTTCACCGCATTGTGCGACAACTCTAGGATTTCGTTTTCCGTCTTTTCCAAGTGAGCCTAAATTAATTGTATGAAATATTACATTAGTTATAGCAATTTTACACCCGGACACGTTCTAAAGGTCTTCGCACATTTGAGAAACTCGACGCCGACTCTTCGACGAATTGACTCCCAGAAATAGAAAGAAATCCGTAAAAATGTCAACTTTATATCAAGTAGGTAAGATCATCTGTAAGGTAGAATTTTCAATATTTAATTTAAACAGTGTTCGTAAAATTTTACCACCACTAATTTCGACGACGCCGTCCTAAACTAAATTAAATATTTAAACTACAACCAAACCAGTGGCAGAACAAGAAGTAGTAACAGTAGGTATGATAGAATGGGCCAGCTCGACCGAGAATGTACCAAGACTTCATAAAATACCCGCGAGAAGTCGAGGTATAAATCTGCTAAGTTTATTCTGACAAGGTGCAGCAGGTCCCCTTTCCACCCCATTCTCTCCTTTGCCATATATCCCTTCCCTTTTCCACACCAATAACCTATCTATCATATCTATAACTGATTGCTGCGATCTCGTTGGATAGCGATGGTTATGAAACATCAGGTCAGCCTATTTTATTATAAAAAAATAACAAGTCATGTAAAGGTCAAAATCACAGGTGCAATGTAGTCAGTGATTTATACATTGGCGTAATCTATTTTGCTCCTCGTTAGTACGTTGTATCTGCAACACGTCGACACTAATCAGCCACTACTGGCTAAATAGCAAAATACAGGAGGCTACAGACAATACGGTATGGAATGACGATTACAGCAATGTATTCCCAATATAATACTGACATACGTATTTCTAAGTGGTTCGAATAGGTCGTTGTGAAGTGTAAACAAAATACGTAAAGTAACAACCGCTGTCACTCAGCCAATATCTTATCTTATCGTTAGTGTGATTGTTAACGTCTTGAAAGGTTGTAAATTACACGATTAGTAGGCGTGTGAATAACTCCGATAAAACGAAAGCTTTATGACGTTCTTAAATCAAGTTTTAATAGTGCAGTGATAAGCATAGTAAAGTGTTATTTCTTAATCTTTTGTACGAGTTTTTTTGCTTTGAGTGACATATAGCATATCGAGGGTTGGCGATCATTATCGCAACCTGGACTAGTATCCAGCAAGGGCCGGCAGAGTCGGGTTATAGCATAAAACTACTAATTATTTTGGGTGCATTAACACAATAGAAGTGTGAATCTGATATATGTATCGACTTAAAGTTGGTTGCCTAAAACTTGGTTGTTGAATAAAAGTATTATAAACTTGTGCGTCTAAGTCTATATTAGAGACCTCTGGTAGAGCCAAGCCCTGGCTGAGCTCCGATATGTGCTGTGCATCATAGCCCGTGGGCCCTAAAGTCTTTCTCCCAAGTGTAAAATATTGTCGATGGTGCTCCCACTTTGTTACTGACCTCAAGGTCGATGATCTCCCTGGGGTTGGGCGCGCGCGGCGGCTCCTTGACTTCGGGCACGTGGACGCCGTCCTTGTGCACCTCGGCCTCGATGTAGCGCAGCTTCCTCTCCATCTCATCGCACCGACGCACCTCATTCACGAACTTGCGTTGGAATGCGTTCACGTCAGGATTCAACTGGAATGAAACGATTGTCAATTAATTTAAAAAAAAATTGGTAGTTTTTTTAATGCTCGGCTAAATTTTCGTGTCCTAAATATAACAGGATTAAACCTGTCACTAATTTTGGTATTAAAAATAGTGAGAGTCTTACCCCTGTCATATAGTTAAAGGTTGATTGAAGTTTAACTTCTGAATTGTTTTAGATTGAACTGAATTCTGAGTTCATTTTACTGTTATAATTTTAAAAACAATATTTAAATCAGCGGCATAAACGTAGTGCCAATTAAAGGACTTCGAATGTCTAGGAAATGTTTCTGGAAAACACAGGTTGTTTACAAGGTTCCCCTTTAACGCCAATCACATAATAAAACCGCACTGAATACATCAATTAATTATTTTACGGTGCGGTCTGTGCAGAATATCGTACAGGATACACGCGTTCTGTAAATCGTAAGGCATGCGAGATATTTTATGATACATAAATTATAAAATACTCTACGTCTTTCTACACAGGATCCGTTCCGAACTACGTTACGATTTCATTTATTAATTTGAAGTCTGTACTTTAAACAATAGAACGAAACAGAAGGTTATATTATGACAAAAAAAAACTCTACTTAATGTATTTAATTTTATTTTATAGTTTTTTTAAGTTAGCGGACACAAACACTGTCTTCACTTCACTTTCTTCCTTGTTTTCTCGACATGTACGTAAAAAAACGCATACATTCTCGTAAGTCGGAACCTTTGAATCTTTTCTATGAAACCTGGACCGTTCTAAATACGGTCCACGTAAATTTTCTTGGACACAAAACAAGTCTATACATATATAACCAGTTTTGATAACATGTAATCTCACTTCTTGATTAATGATTGATCTAGATCGTATCTAATAGTCCACATATGTCACCTAACTTGCATAAAAGAACTATAACGAGCTAAAACTTCTTGAAAAAATAAGCAGGTCAACCATCCCTAAAAGGCAGAAAACGATTCATTGGACTGAATTTTGAGCCATATAAAGAAAGATATCTCAACGTGTTCCATGGCCGACCACTTTTAAACCTCGGTATGAGATGCGTAAAGCTATTTGAAGAGAGGCCAATTTTATCCAACATGAGAAAAGTTGTACAAACCCGTTTTGTCCATTATTAAAAAAACCCGTTAAGTCATATTAAGTATTTAAGTTGTCGTATCTCTCGTGTCTGGTTAACATTTCAGATAGCTCTAGACACTCCTTAGCTACATATTAAACAAGTTGTAAATAGATATAACATTAGGTAAACATTTTTTTAATTGTTGCTGTTTTAAGCTGAAAAGATTGCATTGGATTGCATTTATAAAAGAAATTTTAAGACAACCTAAAACAATTGTTAATACAGCATTATTCTTAAATTATTTTAACCATTTCATTTCAGCCGATGCATTTCACTTTAAAAGTACGGACTGCGAAACATACGACTACTAATTCGTGGGTTCGAATCCGCTATTCGAATATTAACGTGTACTAACTCCGTTCAAGTTCAAGTTGGAATGGTTCAAAATAATCTATGAATATGATGATAAATAATCTTACTTACACAACTTGCTTATATTTTGATAAAAAATTATTTACTAAAAATGTTTGATGACTTCGTAATTTAATAATTTCCCACTTATTCCTTGCTAATAATGACCTGTTATATTATTGTATGATCGATTTATTTCGTATGTGTCGCTCCTATACATTCAACTTGCATTTTTTCGGGTGTGGCGAGTGAAGCGAGGACAGGATGACCTCGTCTCCCTCAAAGTAACGCCTCGATGGCCTTACATTTAGCGTGACTTTCCGAACCAGTTTAAACCAGTCGCTAATGTTATTTAATTCACATTTATCGAATACGTCCAGTAAAATCATAAGCGGTAAGACCACTTTCCTTTGCATTGTTTAGGAGCCAGTTACAGTTCATGTAGATTATCAATGTTTAAATCATAAATGGAATCCATGTTAAATGTTTATTAGCCATGAAAATCATTTTAAATTGTGTTTTATCCCGATTTAAGTATTCGTCAAGAACATATACACATAGGTACTATGTAAATTTTTATTGATAAAGAACAAAAATGTAAAAGACAACGAGAATATTGCTTTTATTTCACTAGTTCGGCGAAACATAATGCACGCCTTTTATAGATTTTTATATTTGCCTCTTTATTACATATTTCGTAACAATTTTCAAATAGAAACAAGCAGACCCATCAGATGTTCTCCTAAAACCCGAAGGCAGCACCACTAACCGGGTCCAATTGTAAACCTAGACCATCCCGGGACCCTATCAAACACAAACACTGGTTCAGCTTTTTAGGAGTTCAGTCACTTAACGCACGGAAAAAATATACACACATATCGATTTTTCACTTCAAATTACTTTTGGAAAATCAGTTTCAGCACTAAATCCATGCAATATTACATGAATAAATAAGTTTTTTTTTTTTTATGAGAAGTGTTTATATTGACATGTCTTAATTTTTACGTTATGCTGCAGAATTTTTTTTGTCACATTTGCAACAAAAATGTACAATACTTACATCCCTGAACTGCACAGAGCCGGCTTCGCCCAGCTCGGAGACGGACGTGTACGCCGCCTCGGGTTGAATGAAGAGTTGGCATAACGCCATCTCTTCGCTCCGGAACATCGCCCCCATATTGGTGCTCTATTGTTCCCACTGCTTCTGTAACAAGAATGTGTACTATATTGTATCTCACCAGTAGAAATATTACCTACATTATTATGATACTAACATGCTAAGGCCCTAATTTTTCTATCGTCTGAACTTAATACTGACACGAGGTTAGTTTAGGAAGCCAACTACTTTCCGCTCATCTCGTAATGGCTATTTACTAATGTACGTAATGCCATTAATATGGTAAAGTGTAAAAGACGAACAACGCCATTTTTTTAACGTAGAAGTAGAATTATTTGAGTTTTGTCTATGGTCCGCGATGGTATTCTGGATGTGATACTTCGCCGCTCGAGCCGGCTTACAGCTGCCCTGGCTCTACCATGGTCATATTTACAACACGGAAATCAAAAGCTGGTCATTGACGACGGTATGCCATAGCATCATAATGCTCTACTGTCTGAGATCACCCCACACAGCTTGTTCTATCTGATTTTTTTAGGGTTAGTGTCTTGGCACTGAAATATATAAATTTAATAACCGTAAATATATTCAAGAGCATTAAGGCTCTGGACTGTGGCTGTGGACATCAGGCTTATATCATCGGCAGCACTTATTTTAGTATATTTTTAAAAGTTATTTTTAAGAAAATACAAGCTTCAAAAAACAATATAAATATGAATCAAATGCCACGTTTCTTTGTGTATCATTTGCAAGTCGATTTTCTTTAATTATACCTCCGTTAACGATCCGTTATCACAGACTTTTTGTATTGTAATTATGACAACTATCATGAGCCGCGCAACATTACAATGGACTGAAGGTTACAGGAATTGTTACTATTTGTATGCAACTGGTAAAATTAAAGTAACAACTGTCATTTAAAATAGTAGTTAAGAATATACAAAAATTTATACACTCAAATATACAATTTGATCAACTTAAATTATTGTTACAATGTCAACTATTATATACAAATAGACATACACTGTCGGCCAAAAGTTAGTGCTCTACAAATTATTTATTTACCTTATTAAATAGGGAACTTTTTATGTAACATAAATTAATTTAAAATCTACAACAATTGCCATTATTATTAATGAAAAAATATATATTATTTAAACTAACTTTTCGTCGAAAAATCTTCCCTTACTTTTT
>DWTW01003396.1:0-10047 GCA_018246275.1 Papilio slateri
AATTGATAGTTTTACACTGGAAACAAACAATTTTTTTTTTAAAGTAAACATCCTACTAATGTGAATTAAAAATCATAGCACTTGATAATATGTCATTTGCCATACATACTGGACGAGTAATTTCTTCTGGTGCCTCCTTATAGAAATCTTCCAGTGGAACCAATTCTATTTCTTCATCTTTAGATTTGAACTGCAGACATTTAGTCACTTCCTTATTTAGATGGTCAGCTTCATACAACAAATTCTGTAGAAGCAAATGTGTTGAGTCCACTCGTTGTTTCTCCTTATTTAAAGCATCTCTTCCAGCTCTTGTACGAACTTTTTCCAAACGGTTTAGTTTTTTTAATGCAACCAACAGTAACGACGCTTCTACTCTCTTTGCATTTATCTTTTCTTTGCTCTAAAACAAAGATATTACATATTATAGATTGCCTACCTAATTAATCTTATTTCATAAGAAATCTATTATAACAGAATTAGATATACCTCATTGGTTCCCTTTGCTTTCAACTCGGCTATATCAGCAAACAGTTGCCGAACATCCTGGCAGATTTTTTTAAACAAAACAGCATCTTTCTCAGCAGATCTTGATTGAGCTTCAGTTTCTTCAAATTCTACTACACGCTAAAAAGTCAACTTTGTTATCTTTGCACAAAATGATACAACAAATACACAAATAAATTTCTAACCTTATACACATCGATAGGTGGCTGTTTACTTATCTCACTTGTTGAGCTACTGGCTAGTTTTCGTCTTTTTTTAGCAGATGTATCTTCTTTACCCATTATTAAGCAATTAATAGACTTAAATATACAACTTTAATAAACTTCCCGATCGACAGATGTTTAGTATTCTTTGGTATTTTTTACCGATAACCTAGGGACGCTCAATTCAATAAATATCGATATTGAACGTTAAAACATCGATACAGATAATTTCGGTATTGACTCACGAAAAAGTCAAACAACCTGGTAATAACATCCCCATATGTGTTGACCATAACCATTCGTAAGAAAAACTAACCCCGAGAAATAAAGTTCTTACAAACGCATTCACAAATACTAGTTATCAATCAAGTTGTAAATTCTGAACGTAACCGTCACATTCAAATCAAATGTTACCATTACGTAATATACATATTACATAATACGTATATTATAATACGCTTCCAATGTGCGACTTGAGCGGTGTTAATATCTGCGTTATATTTAATTGATGATATATATGTGTAAAGAAAACATGGATATTTTCTTTTAAAAAAATATTGAAAATCGATTTTGAGCCTTCGACGTTAACACCGATTTCAACATCGATGATTTTGCATCATCGACATCACTACGATAACCTTTTCATTTCTTTCCGATGATAACCAAAGAGTATGACAAGATATTGATCATAGAGTAACTTGTGTAGCCCGCGCGTAAAAACTTTGCCAATGACTACCCCTCCCCCAACCGCCGATCGTGACCCACGCTCGCCAAAAAGCGGGCCAGGCTTTTAAGCAGTTTCTGGACGCGGATAGTAGGTATTACTTTATTACTTGAATATTTTTTGGTTTTGATTATCGTCAATTACTATGTAGGATCATGTATTAAATAGATTTGCCAAGCAAATAACCGGAACCCGCATAAACGAGATCGCAATATACAAACTCTGCTAGGAATGAATAAGAGAACAATATTCTTTGTCCTTAAATTAGTTTGACCTACAACATTGGTTGTTTTTATAAATTGTGTGCTTTTTGAGAATTTTACTTTATTGGCAGGTTTAGCTCTGTCTAAGCTTATATCGAGTAGTGAGTATTCGTTTTTGTTTCTAAAGACTAATTGTTTCAAATTTTACGCTAGTAATATTTTTAAATTTAATATCATTATAAATATTTTTTTATTTTCTAACAGTTATTTATTTTTCAGATACCCTCAATCTACGGGGTTTTAACATACCTTATAGCCCTGTCATCTATCAGGTTCTACGGCCTGACCTCGTAGGTAATACTGAACTCGTTATTAATAGTTAATATTTTTTCTCTTTATAATAGAAGTATATTATACCTCTAGATAATGTAGCTTTCTAAGGGTGAAAGTATTATTAAAATCGATTTAAGAGGTTCAATGTTTACCCTTTGGCAAACATTTAACCTGCTAAATCGATTTGAAACAAGTCGGTTGTGAAGACAGACAAGGAATCTTGCCTGCTCTTAATGCATTCGTATAGATTTCCTCCGATTAGTTTTGTGACATTGATATTAATAATACACTCATTTTAAATTGCTGCTTAATTGCTAAAAAAGCTTAATTGCTATTAAAAATAATGGTGGCTTTTTATTTACTTTTTAAAAATGTAGATGACCTTGTTCTCAAAATTTAATTGAAATAATTATTTTTATCGTTACAATAATATTCTTAGAGAGCCCTGACAACACGGAGCTATGGAGGGCGAGCTGCCTCCCCGCGGACATCGGTCAGCACTTGGCGGCAATAATAATTTACCCACCTGCAGCTGACTCTACCATAGTTGAAATGCACTAAATGTTGTACCAGGAAGCGTAAATGGAGACAACCTGGTATACCACTTATGACATTCGTGAGATCTGCTAGAAGATGCTTATGCTCGACCCATAGGGGAATATTTGGACACGGAATATTCTGAAAAGTGGATTGCACATCTTGGTCCTCCATTAGTAGTTCACCTCTAAAGTAAATAGAAAGCTTAGAGTAAAATGTAAATGGATTTATGAAGAACGCAAGCACTTAGGACATTGAATTTAATAAAAAAAATACTAAATTATTTTTTAAGAGTACGAGACGAAGACGCATTGGATTGACAAAACGAGGATAATTTGCAACAAAAAAAAATATACATAGAAAAGTAAACATTTTGAAATCTTAATTAAATAGGCCAACTTTTAGAACAGCTTGCCGGAAGTACTGCGGCCGTTTCGTAATCCTTGCATAAACTATTTCTTATGGATTTAAAATTCATAATACGTTCCAGGAACATAAACAGCCAAGCCAAACTTTTTAGCACAAAACGGAACTCAGTTAGGGCTAGGCTTAGCTCTACTAGAGTGATGTTTATCGAGAACAACTTATTCCGAAAATTCAGCTTTCTGGTTTTATCCAGGCTGGAGCAATGACGGTTCGAAAATACGACGAGACGGTTCGAGTAAAAGTAGGTAGCGCCCGCGTCCGTTCCTTTGTCTTGTCTTGGCGGGGGCACTATCGTGCCCCCAGATGTAATCAGACCTCACTACTGAATGCGCATTCACTTAAACAATAAACTAACAATATTAGTGTACATATTTGAAGATAATATATTTACAATACCATTCTCAGAAACGATGATTAAAATAGGTTAGGTATAAAGGGTAAGTTAGATTATATCATAGCAGCAAACACGCGTCGGTCGCGTGCAACGCACGACGTCACATTCACACAGTGTCCGCTGGAAACCGGACAGTCCGTGGCCGAAGCGTGTTATGTTTTGTTTATCGATACGCCTCGATAATAAACACACAGTTTACTCAGTCTTTTGAACAACTTTCATTTGTACTTAGACTGAGCTATTATTAATAGTAAATCCTCCTCGATTCTGTGTGGAATTAAATCAAAAGAAATGTCGAAAGAGAAACTGGAATTACGTACGGTCACTTATATGTGTCCGACTCATCCGGTGCAATTATACGAGTTGATACTTGAGCTGCTAGAAGATGCAATGGACTGTCACACGACATTACAGTATGAGACCAGGAGTCCAGGCCCGGTTCAGGATCGTCCCGATCCTTTCAGGTCAAATAAAATTGATTTAGGTGAGTACTTGCATTGGTAAGCATTTGTTAGAATTAATTAGCACAGATGATGAAAAATAATTTGTGTTTTTCAGAAGCAAAATCAAATTTTCTTATTAAGTTATAAATTGTAGGTAACCACTACATCAAACTGGAAGGTAGAAATTAATATACAATGTAAATTTTATTATTGATTACATGTTACCCGCGGCTTCGCCCGCATTCATTTTTATGTTCTTCCCTTGAAGTACCTATATTTAACAAAACAAAACGTTTAACAAAAAAAACCGAATTCAAAAATATATACAAAAACAGAAAAATGCACTAAAAAGTAAAAAAGTCAAAAGTTTTGTTTATTTCTTGATTTTTAGAGAATTGTTGAGTCTAACCAAAGCCCTAGCCTATTTATGAAAGTGAAGTACCTACGTAATTCTTAGCTTTTAGTACATAAACGATATCATTTATATTTTTCTTTTCAATAAAACCGTCTAATATGTAAAAGTTTTTAGTTAATATTTTGCGTGCTAATAGTCTAATGGTTAAGGGTACGGACCGCGAAACATGCACAGCATGGTCATGGCTTCGAATTCGGTTCACGACAATAGTATTCGTATAGAATGAAAGACAAAAGACATGGTTAAAAGAAATATTAGTAAATTATTTCGATGACCTACTAATATTCCATATACATATATGCCCGAGGAGGGTTGACGTGACAGACGGACAGATATACATACATTTTAATAATTATGTTTTTTTTATAAACTCCGCATATACCTCATGTGTAATTAGTAAGGAAATTTTATTTTGATGTTTAAGACACTTCAATTTTATTTATTTGTATAGGTACATTTTGCTATTTATTACATAATTCGATTGGTAGTAACTGAGACTATAATTTTCTAGATAATGCAATCCAAGCGTAACGACGCACGTCTTCTAGGTAATTATCAATAACAAAAAGACATACAGACGAATTGATAACCTCCTCCTTTTTGAAGTTGGTTAAAACAGGCCGATCGACTTTACAACCTCATAAATTTCTGCACCACAAAAAGGCTGGTAGCCTTTTATAATCTGTTATACCAAATAATACAATAATATTGATATATATTTATTGACGTCGAAACGTGAACAAATTTTAATTGAGAATGCTGTTGGTCTATAATGATGTATCAATGTAGGGTATTAAGGTAAACCAACCAAATTTCCTCATTACTATGTGTAAGACGATTTTTTTGAGACTCAGTTTCACGTGGCAATATTTGTTTTTTCGTGCTTTTAGAAAGGTCTGATTTACTTTTAGGTATAAGTCGTGGGTGTAAGAACACGTTTTAAGTTGAAAATAATTTATTATCAATTTCACTGTAAATCAAACTTAACTACTTAATACAAACTAATTGTAATGTAAACTGTGTTAAACAGAGTGTATAAAAATATATCGCCCACATCGCCTATTTTTAAATAGTCCCTGTACTCTTTGGAGACCCATTAATACATCCGCTGGTACACTTATGAATCTATTTAGTACTAGTTCTGGAAAAACCGACTTTACGTCATGTCCTAGACTTTGTTCTGTGTGCAATTCAGGTTACAAACAATTAATCGAACGTCAAATTAACTCAACGGCAAATAAACTTCGATATCCTTTTCCGTAATGATGCTTGTTATGAGTCCGGTCTACGATTAACTGTCCAAACAAAAACTGGTCGGACAAATCAAACGATCAACTAAATAGTTATCTTATGAATATTACTCTAATGGGGTAATAACGCACATCACTTAAAGTACGCAACGCATTATAATTACACACCAGTACGAGGTAAATCTTATTTGTGTCAGGCGGTAATCGAACCGCCATATTTGTGCTGTATTACGTATCTAACAAATCAATGATACTTTGAATTTCGTAATTTTGCAAAACGCTCTTGGTGTTGGTCACCTGGAATCATGATATCCCTTTATATAAATTGAGAAGAAGCCCAACTGCCTACCTATCGTGACTTTTTATCATGTACTAACTGTTCGTGTCAGTCGTTAGTCCGCCGTCACAATATATACATACGAGACGGTGTGTGTGTATAGGAATTTGCCCGGATGGACAAATAAAAAGTATACCCTAGGTTACTCGCCGATAGAAGAGCTTTATATGGGTGAAGAATTTCTTAAATCGGTTTAGTAGTTTTTGAGTTTAACCAGAACAAACAAATATTTTTTTCAATCAATTAACGGTGCACTTTAAAATCGCCAATAGCCTAATGGTTAAGGGTGCGGACTACCGGACATGAGGTCGTGGGCTCGAACCCGCCATCCGACTATTGTTGCGAACCATATCCTAGCACAAGCTAAGGCTTAGTTGTGGAATGATTAAAGAAATATTAGTAAATTATTTCGAAAATCTACTAACATTTTAAATAAAAAAAAGGTGAGCACGACACTTGCTTCATGATAAGTGACCGTGGTAGAGGCTCCGGTAGCAGATGTTGCATGAAAGGGCTGGCTCATTCAGGAAATTACTAGGACGGCTCTTTTTTCACTTACGATGCACCAATATCTCGTCGGTAGCAGAAGCCAGCTTACAGTACTCGTCCAACTATTACGCAGCAATGTTTACTAGATATTATTCATCATTTTCCTGCCCTTAGATTAGCCCACTTTTATGTGGGGTCAGCACAGAACAACCGTAGTCCATACTGTAATAGATTGACTGACTGTAACTGAATAGAACGAGACTGTAATAGAATGTCAATTATATAAATTTATAGTTTTTTTACGGCCCGCCGCCTGCCTGACGCCAACCCTCCTTGGGCATATATATGAAATATAAGTAGATTATCGAAATAATTTACTAATATTTCTTTTAACCATGTTCAAACAACATGGACATTGTTCACGACAATAGTCGAATGGCGGGATTCGAACCCACGACCATGTTGTACATGTTTCGCTGTCTGTACCTTTAACCGTTGGCGCCCTAATATGATTAGAAATTTAACTATCATGCATTAAATCGTGCATAAAAATGTACGACTTAAAATTTGGAAAGAACTGATGGTCTATTTACGACTATACTTTGAAAGTTTTTTTGAGAAAAATAACATAGTAGCAATTAATTACCCCATTATTTGATTTTGCCACTTTGCCAATTACACCTATTTAAATCTTTCATTGAACTCTTTTTTCTATACACAATCAATTCTCTCTTATGTCCTGGGTTGTATGATTCTATAACTTCTTCTTCCTTACTGATGAGTGAGATAATAAAACAAACACAGCTATAACCTTATATCTATAATATGTAACATATAGATTTATAAGTCAATGGAAACTCCATTTTTTTCTTAACAAGTTACAAGGGCATTTATGATAAACAACACCACAAATACAAGTCTAGAAAAGCACTTGTAGCTTGTAGTTTACAAATGTAGTTTTGATAAAGGCATTCTTGTAAAAATGCTCTACTTTACAAGAGAAGACTATTGTAATAAAAGGCTTGTAACGTTTGTTAAACAGGGTACTGGTAGTATAAAGAGCTCTGTCTCTGTTGATACGTAAATATTTTTAATGCTTATTTTTATTTTGCAAGATATAACTATTATTTTTACAGAAGACTCGTAGTCTTGTGAAATTAACCGTTGGTTTTGCATTCCATTCCCAACAAAATCTTTGTATAGCTAACGAATGTTGGGCTTCAATTACAAAACCTTGTGGAAGTTAAGGTTAAAATGCAATGATATGGAAAATATTTCTATACCATGGAAAATAATACAGTTTGAACGGCCATATGGTACCTAAACTTATTAGACAAAATATGGTTTGTAGAAAGGCATGACGTTTTTATTATAAATCCTAGTTAGGCTTGCCATGGGCGGCTCAGCCCTTACTGAACTAAAATAAAAACTTATACCATTCATAATAACTAATTTCTAATCAAGAGCAGTACGTCAAAATAAATTAAAAGGTATTTAACCTAAATGAAAAGTACCAAATTTATAAAAATAGCATTACAAGCTGCATGCACGAGAGCGCCACCCCAGCGCTTGCAAATTAAAAGGCGCGGCTGTCTCAGGGGACTCCTATTATGCGTCGGTAAAGATTGGCGGAGGGTTCCGCCGGCCGCTTTCTATGGCCGAGAAGCTACAATCGATCATTAATTACATTACGCGTGTAATACTTACGCGCCACATGTGCCGTATGACCAAACTGCTCGCCATTGTTACACAAATCTTGCCAGGAACATGGGACCGTATAATAATTATCGAAAATACACTTTTTTTTGTACCGTGGACAACATAGCACTATGTCTACAGACCTTGACTGTTTATGAATCTCATCTTGTTTTTATATTATATTTTAAATACTAACATATCAATTTTAAATAATAAATAAATAACAAGTAATGCTTTTTTACATATTTTGTACTTAATTAATCAAATTTATTTTCTAATCCGAATTATGACAATCCAGATTTTAAAATTAAAAAATGGATAAATTTAAAAAACTAAAAAATAAATGGTACTCTCAGTACATAAATATTTTGCTCTAAAGTAAGTTGCAGTTATAAAAATAGAAGGGTGCTAGTTGCCCGGAGCAAAGCCAGCGGCCATTCGCTAAATTAAACAAACTATAAATGGAAGCAAATGAAAATTGGAGAGGGTCAATTTATATTGTGCAACCTGCTGTACACGGATCTTGTCTACAAACTTTTATGTTGGGACAATTTTCATACATACCAGATTATTTAAAAATTAACATATAATTATAATAATAATAGTGTTCAAATCTGTAAATAAATACAGAATCTTTAACCGTTTTTAGCGAACTTGTCAGGTTTTTGTTTATAGAATAAGGGTTACACGACCAACGGTTCGCCTAAGGAGTACGTTCTCTTCTTGAAGGACCCTAACTCGTATTGATATGATCCAGACACTTTTTATTACACACACATTTTAGCATATTATGATTTTTTACAACAAACCTTTTAGATCTCTTTAGATTCTTATTCAGGTTCACCTAGCAACTGATCCAAAGCTCTTGGATTATTTTATTCATGATATATTACGTTCATGAAACATCAAGTCTAAAGCGCATCTAAACATATTATATGGTTTATTTTTTAATTTCTGACATAATTCGAGGAATAATTTACATTTAATACAAATAATCTTTGCATGATGCATGGGCGTGACCACAACTCCCTAACTAGAAATACAATCACCGCCGGGGTCTGCTGTATGATGATTAGCCTTGCCGAGTGATGATTTATGACCGGATCACATCGGGCCCATGGTTAACTCCGTGGGGCGTTTAGCTTTATTTGTATTACAATAACAATGTTATCATTTAAGTCCAACAAGAAAACGGATTTGTGGATAATAAATTATGGAATTTATAGATTATTCTCGCTGCTCCTGCTAGTTATTGCTGATAAGCCCAACGGGGAGATATCTTTCATTACGATTAGGGGAAAACGACCAAAGCATCCGCATTCACTACTCAAACGAGTTATATACTTGAGTGTACAATCGGTGTACACAGATAAATTTACACACAGCGCATTTGCCACTATACGTGTAAAAAAGGATAAAAATATATCATCATGTATTAATATGTCCTTTACTCTTTCTCGCTTAAGCCTATAATCCACAGCTGGAAGTAGGGCTTCTCAAATATCGGTCCCCTGCTGCCCTCAACCAGTGGTCTCCCGCTACCTTGACCAGATCATGGATCCATCTTGTAGGTGGCCTACCTCGCTGCGTCGATTTTTACTGGTCCTTTACTAAGGACGAATATTGTTATCATTTAAGTAGGTATACTATATCGTAGTATGGCACCAGATTGCCACTGAGGATGAATAATTCTTTTAAGATTAAGGACGGGGTAGATAAAAAGTAATTATAAAAAAAAAACATCAGAATTACTCGTACTATGTAGTCAAAAAAGGGGCGAAATAATAATTATTGTGCAAGGCGAGCGTGAGCGAGGCAAAGCTAATCAAATTATAATTGCAAATTACTTGACCTGAAGGCCTTTTTATGATACAAAGTACAACATATTTTCAAATTTATTTAAGGATTTCCTCTTCGCTTTTCTAATCTTCTTTCTTTATTAATTAAATATATTTTTCTTTTTGTGTATTCTGCTTTCTTTCTCTTATGTATTGTCAAAAACTAACTAAATCTTGGTACCACGGCCAAAATTAATCGCCAATAAACACATTTATTTCAATATGATATATTTTCGTATAACAACGTAAATGG